>JAQGAK010002588.1:0-19418 GCA_034696945.1 Lipothrix lubbocki
AAAAATTAATACAAAAATTAATACAAAAATTAATACAAAAATTAATACAAAAATTAATACAAAAATTAATACAAATGGGGGACATTGAGAAAAAAAGCATACAAGGGACACATTGTGGCTTTGTGGCTCCTAACGGACGCTGTATATTTATAAAATTCTGGTACTCCTAAAAGCCATGGAAAGAGCGGAGGAGGCTTCGGTAAGGGTTCAAAAATGTTGTTTGTATGCATCTGCTGCTGTTATTGTGCGTGTGTTATAAAGTTAAAGCAGAGTGTTTGTGTACGCACAAGGAAAGAACGAGCGGAGTTTATTAATGCCAACGGATGGTTGTTTCCGTTGATATTTTTTCTTGCAGCGATTGAACATGTGACGTTGGCTCGTACTATGAAAATAGAAGATAAATATATTGCATCCTCCGCCTCCGCTCGTCTTCTCTTCCCTTATAATCCTTCGTTCCGTGTTTTGTTGTGTGTATACAAAAAAGTAATAAAGTGCATCTCAGGGTAAAGTAAAGTAAAAACGCAGTGTCGCAGAAATAAATTATTTTTCTACTAACACAGTATAATATTATTACCATTAATTCGTGAAATCTCTATTTTTGAATGAAATGGAAGACGAAGATTCTGTTTTAAATGTGGCGGACGGACGTTGTCCAACTTTGAATGATCTGTACGCTAAAATCAAGAATTTAGAAGCTGAGAATTTCCAGTTAAGAGTTCGAATCTATGTTCATGAACAGCTTCAGAATGGGGGAAGTATCACTAAATTTGGTTAGTTTTGACTATTTTTTAATATTTTGTTTTGTAATAGCAATTTTTTTGGTTTATTTTTATTTTAAATTATTGCTTAATTTTTAAATATTTCGTTTTGTAATTATTACAATTTTTGTTTGTTTTAATTATAATTTAAATTATTTAAATTATTATTTGTTTTGTTATTGTAATTTTGGGTTGTTTTAATTTAATTCAATGAAAAAATTCCAATTCTCTTGCTCTATTTTTTTATGATTTTTAAACTTGATTATCTTGAGGAAACTAAATTGCGATGTGATTTTAAAGAATTTTGTTGTCCGTGTAATAATTTATTAATACGTAATAGAATAATAATAATGTTTTCTGTATTCAGATCCGAATTCCAAAAATGAGCTAGTGAAGGAATATGGCCTTATGAAAAAACGAAAGGAAGAAGCGGAGCAAATGTATGATTCGGTCAAAATTAAGAATGAAGAGCTTGAATTGAAGATAAATGAAATAAAAGCTCCAGTCCAGCCGAAGATTGTGAACAATGAAAAAATTGTTAAGGACTTTGAAGAAAAAATTACCAACATGACACGAGCTTTGGTGGTGTGTATTGCTACTATTTTAAAAATTTTTATCATGATAATATATTGTTACTATTTGGTTTGGTGATTTTGAAAAGATGTAGTAAACTGTAAACTTGTTTATTGTTTTCAGGATATGGGGGCCAAATGTCGACAGCTTGAAAGTGAGAATAAGTATTTAGTAGATCAAAACGCGGAAGTCAAAACTCAGCTAAAGGAAATGATCGAGGAAGGTCAAAAAGAGCTTCGTGTGGAACAATTAAAATGTGTCGATTTGGCGGATAAAGTTCGGGTTCTGGAAGAGCAATTGGAGAGAGTTACAAAGGAAGCTGAAATCGCTGTGAGTAGTAGAAATCATCGTGGATTTTTCCGTAGATTTAAATGATTTATATATACATATGAATTTTTGTAGATTGCTGCTGTGTTGTGCTTAAATATTTTTTATTTATTTGACTTGCACACGGTCAATCAACATGACTGAAGTCGTGTATAGTTTTACTTTTAAGTATTTTAAACTAGTTTTGCAATGTTGTATTAACTTGCTTAATTATATATTTTGGTGCTTGTATGTTTGTCGTAATAGTTTTCGCAATAGTAATATTTTTTTCAATATTGTCAAATGTTTGAGTGGTTGCGCTTAATAATTTGTAATAAACCTTCATGAGTAAATGAAATTAATTGCCGCAATAATTATAGTCTATGGAATGGGCTTTGCATCAATTTTGTGTGAATTAATGAATGGACATGATTAACATCCATGGTTTTACAAACTTTGGTTAAGTATATAATGTATCTATATATATAATGACCCTGAGTAGCAGAGCATAAAAATAGGGCTTGAAAAAATTAAAACCACGTTTCAGCATTATTCAAACCTTAGATATACTTTTGTAATGAAAGCGTTTATCAATCAGGGAGATGTTTTCCCATCGCAAACTCATATCAGTCGCTTCAATCGCTTAAGCTTTAATTTTAAAATACTAATTAGTCGATACTCAAATGATGTGCTACATCATTTGGACTATACTAACCGAATTAGTCATGTCATGACAGCCTATTTTTTAGCGTAACTTATCATACTATTCGCATTAAATTTTGACTGAATTTCTTTATCAGGTGGCACAGCAAATTACTGAAAAACAGATGAAGGATCGCCAAATTCAAGTACAGAACCAACAAATGGGCAACCTCCTTGTAGATAACCAGATTTTGGTGGAGAGACTGAATATTTCTGAAGAAGCTCTTAAATTACTGCACCATGAGCACAGCAAGTTGGTTGTTGAATTGAAGAATTTAAAAGCCAGTTATTCAGCTCATGTTCTTGCTGCCAGTAGACAGAATGAAATGCCAGGCATGCAGGGAGTAAGTTCGTATTCACTGATCTATTTAATTTCAAAATGTGAGAATAAACGCTAACATTAAATCAATATTACAGGACAAAGGCGAGGTAACAAGGCAGGATACATCACCGGATCTTGGGATCGAATCTGGTCAAGAAGCCCCTTCGAATGAAAATGTATATGCCGAAAATGCAATGCTACGCAATTACAATCGCCAGCTCGTACTCAAACTTCAGCAAACACGACAGGTAAGGATTTCTGATTACACAAAGTGTAATTGCGATTTTTTTCGATGGTCTTTATTTTTTCCTGTCTCGATTTTGCAAAATTTTGGATGATGTATACATATATATTTAAAAATTTTACATTTTTTTAGGCTTTGGACAAGACCGTTAACCGTTTGTCAACCACTACAAAGCACAAGGAACAAGTTGAAAAGGCCGTGTGCCGCCAACTGCACAAAACCCACAGTATTTTAAAAGAAGCGAAACAAAGTTTGGAAAAGAAGCAATCTCAACAAGTTCTAACGGATTTATTGCCTCCGTCTGTGTAAAAACGTCGATCATTTCACTTATATGGGGAAGTATGACCGTAAAACTTCAGTGACTTTACATGTGACCGTTCAGAAAAAGTGCATGTTTTATTTTAATTCAATCGTCTATATGCATACTAGATCAACTCTGTCTGTCATATGAATCGCATGGTTTAATTGTCCATATGCGATATAAACTGTCTACAATACGAAAAATACTATATGCAATATTATTACCGCCGTAAATCTGACTTTAGTTAAGTTTTATTTCATTCATATTCTAATATTCGTGAACATATTTGTTATTGTTAATATTGTACAAAATGATAGTGAAATGTCATGCATTTATATACTCGAAGTACAGTACATACCGGAAAGTAACCACAATGGATAATAATAATAATTAATTATTCATTTCTATGTTGTTTTTTATGTTTAGGTAATAATAATATATAACTTAATAATGGCATACGTGCGTGTGTCGATCAGAACTTTATTTGATTCTACTGTACCCTCTTTCAATAAATTCTCCTAAGAGACTTACAAAGTGCCTCACGTAACCTAGAGCTCATTAAAATATTATATTTGTTGAATAAACCAGTCGCGTGTGTGTTTGTCAGTCTAATTATGTATGTATATGTATATATATGTATGCTATGTTGTTCGCCAAATTGTTAAATGCAATAAAGTACATAATACGAACAAAATATATAGGTACTCATCACAGTACAGAGTACAGTCGCATGATGAATTTCCCTTTTTCGCATTTAAGATGAACTGCCTAATAACTGAACTTCCTGGAATATCGTTATATACTTCGTGCTCCAGAAGCTATAGTTTACACAAACTATTCCAACAAGCCTGGTTAAATTCAAGTTTCACAAACTATTCCCGTCGATTAAAAACATTTTTCATATTTAATCAAATATAGACCCTAATCGACCCATGTAGTTATATATGTCAGGTATATTTCATCGATAAAGATAGCTTGTATACTATAGCTATAATTACATAACGTACATGTTCATATGTTCATGGTCAAGGTTATGAAAAGCTCACTGGCGTTGAGTTCCAGAAAACACTAGCACAGTCCACAAAGATTAAAATATTGTTGGGGTAAGTAAAATCTAACAATTAATTTCTACAATAATTCAGAAGCAAACAAGGTAGAAAAAACAAGACCGACCACCGAATAAAGTTATTGGAGGAATACATATTTTTTGCACAAACTATTCCTCACATTCTCGTTTGTAAAGAACGGGCTATTAATGTTGTAGCTGTTCAAATCAGTCGTCCAATTTTACTTTATACGCACATTCTTTCATTGCATATGTAAACAGCGGTGACGGCGAATATTTTATGCATCAGGCAGTGATTTCATTCCTCCAATGTACTTAAACTGAAACGAGTGAAATGCTTTTATGGATTACACTTGTCGCAGATACAGCTATATGCTGTAAAAAATAAATCTATGGAGGATAAAAGGGATACAATGTACAATTGCGTTTATTTAACTATATACACCTGTGTCAGTACGTAATTGAGATACATAGGACTACGATACAAAAATCTATAGAGGCGTTTTCAGCATTTGGTTTTTGTGGACAGGACATTTATTGCTATAATGCAAAATGCAATATCATAAACGCATGTGTTTTGTACTTTAGCAAGTAGGTAAGTATTTGTACAGATTCGTTGGGTGGGTAAAGAAGTCATATTTGTTATCATTAAGTTTCACTTGCCCCCGCGCACCTGAGCAGCTTCATCATGATCGCTTCTAAAATTAATTAAGTTGTTATATCTGTACAACAAACAATTTTACGCTTTAACCACGCAAAGCTGTACGAGTGAATAAATCATACATTCTCATAAATATACAATCATTCTCTGTTGCCCCCACAAGACTTCAGACATGAAAATTACTGTTGCAAAATGCGTAAATAATGTAGGTATGCACGTATGCATGCATTGGTAAAGCACTGCTTTGGTTATGCATACCTTAATATACAGACCTATATTCACAATTTGAACAATCATAATATATGTTTTGGTCATGAATCTCACTCATGTTTAACTTTTCGAAGGACCAGCACTCGTTGTGCAATTAACCGTCGCAATTATCAATTTAACAGCAAAATTGATTACTTTATTTTAACGCGATTAACTTTCATTTACAGTTTTTCTTAAAATTAGGTAGAGCCTTTGCCCTTAGCTTGTAGTTGTCTCCGTCTTTCGACAGAGAATGTCATGAAATTGCAATTTCCTCTCTGTCGTTACATTCATAATTGTCCAATCATTTTGTATAAAATCATTCATAATTTTAAAATTCAACAAACATTCAAACATCAATATTCAACATGATTTCCGTCGTAACAAAGGCCTTGCACCAAGGAGAAAGCGCATTTTTGTTTGTTATTGAATGCAGTAGTAGTACATATAGTAATAACAGTGTGGAATGAAAGTGAAGGATAATGCACTGATAGCATACTTTCCCATGACTCTCTCTTCATCTCTTTGTTCGCATATTTTCCTCACGTGCTCCCGTTTTTTATTACAACAGTCATCAGGGCTAAAGCACTTCCAAATGAATTTTCTGAACTATTGCATGCATTTCAAATGCTGGAACCCCCCGATGTTAATGAAAATTTGTGTGGAAACTTGTGAGAATTCAAAACGACTGGAAACAAGGCACCTATATAACTGTCAGGGCGCATGAAAGACGGAGAAAATTATGGAGAGGATGTTAATGAATAAAAATGTGAGCCATGTACATATACATATACTACAGCCGCGGGTAAGTGTGCTATTGTGATTCTAAACCAAAACTATATAGAGCCTCAACAGATGATGATGATGATGTTATGTCCAAAAACGTAGTCCACATCTGCAACTTTTAGTCTGTTTACTTCAATTTAGAAAAAAAGTTTCCAGATAGAGGCTCAAATTAAGTTAAGAATTGAGAAGAAAACTCTTCACTTCTCTCATTACAATCTCCTAAAGTTAGAGATTGTCTACATTTTACATACCTTCTTCCTATTATCCACCGCCATTTTCCTGCTCTAGTAATCTACGAGCTTATTTTGCCTTGGAAAATATTATTGTACTAAAAGTAACTTTGAACCCCAGTGAGTTCAAACCGTATACTTTACTTTCCCAAATGAACGGGACACGTAATTGCTAATAGGAATGATGGACATGATTGCCTGTTACAATGACGGGAGCTCCACAGCAGGTAAGTTTGAATAAATTGCTTTGGTAGTCTCAGTGCCACATCGGGTATCAAGTAGTTGGAAGTTTAGCTTCTATTAAGGAATGCATAGTTTACACACTGTATTGTGGGGTCTTAAATTGACTACATAAACAAACTGTAGTGGAATATTTCAGCTTACATGCATCTTACATTAGTGCAAAACACATCAAGGTGTAGGTTAAAAATACACAAATCACTACGAATGGAGCTGGATAATTGTATATTAAATGGCAACGACACTAAATTAAGCATGTAAACCTATGTAAATATCAGTTTTGAACTATAACACCAGTAGCTAGTATGTATGTTGCTAGTGTGCAATGGATTTTAAATAAATGATTAAACTTAATGAAAGTGTTCACTGTAGAAATTTCGGTTTACAAAGTTTACAAAAATTATTAAGTTTAACACTACACCTCTTCCTGCTAACCTGATTAATAATTTTGTGCATATGTTTATGATATTGCAATTTATTATACTGTACTTACTAGCTCAAATGTCTGTATAATGAACACGACCTATGGTTCATGAGGAAGAGATTATATTGTTTTATATATATGTATGTATAATATCTACATATCGTAATACGACGTGTATGGCTACGCCAGAAATAGCAAATGAATCGTTAACGGCCCTGGTTTCACTTTCTAAAGGTTATTGTGGTAATTAATAAAATGGTTTTTGTCTACTGCGCTGCAATTCGTTTGCTTCTTTGACATTAAGTTCAACTAGAGAAATGTAGATACGTATCTTATGTTCATTGTATAACGAGCTCGATTTTTCTCGTGGTGATAATATTTTGACGGTTTTCCATTTTAGTTTTAGCTATTGTTTTCGTGGTAGATTTTGGCTTGCAATCTTAAGCAGAGGACAACATAATTTTTTTTATAGAATCAGTACAATGAAACTGGATATTTGAACTGGAGACCAGCTTTATCGTAAAAATCCATACATTCTGACAATACCGGCAGCCATGTACTTGAGTATTGCTTATAGTTTTGACGTCGTCAAGTTGCAAATGTCTGTGAATCTGCCTGCTACATAAGTATAGTACTATATGGCATATTCTCCATGGTGTAACTTGAGAAAATTTACAGCAAGGAGAAGCAACTTGCCATGTATTTGCCATTCTGTTTATCTGTTTCACCACTTTGTCCACAAACGAGGATACATGGGTCTCTGATAGCTTTCGACATCCTTGGTCTGCTCAAGTATATTCTTGAGCCCGGGTAAAGTGCGCAACTGTTTGTCCGCACTTTTCTCAGAGAGAGAGAGAGAGAAATTCAATACGAGAAAATATTTATGTAATCGTATAGCTAGTATTTGCACAAGGTACGAACTTTTACAGCTGTATTTCTTATACAACTGTAAACTCGTTGGATATAATGGGAAAGCTTTAGCACATCTATACAAAGTATGTAATATCTTCAAACTAAGCATGCAATGTTTATATATAGAAACATTGCAAGTAACTACCTTGTATATAGAGTAGTTACTTGGTATGAGGAGCATGCACAGGATGTGGAGCAGGACCCATTAATACATAATATCAGTGCAGTGTCCGAATGGAGAGTTTCGAATTTACTGGAGGTAGTACAAGTATCAGAAATTTTCATCTGAACTGACGCACGCTTTGTATAAGCAAGAAGTCATCGACATCGTCAACCGATTCTACTGATCTGGCTTGTGTATTCGTAAATACTACAAGAGATGTGTATATAGAAATGTCCTAGTACACAGATACAGAAATTATGTTAGATACAAGTTCTGTGTTGTGTATATATTTTATAGAATCTGCTCCACCTAACCGTGTCTTTTATATAAAACACTATGAATGGAAGCTGGGAGTGTGAAATAAAGTAAATAGACACGAGTTTCACCCTTTGCCTTCAAAGTAGCCTTCTGCGGACTGCAGGTCTTTCATGGGAATCGAACAGTACAACTTTCTATCTGTTATGCAACGTACATAAATACAAAATAAGGCTACAACCTTTAGATATCAAGTAATGTAGCCTCAATGTACCTTTATAGACAATAAATAAACGTACATTATCCTACTATGTATAGTAATACTTATATAATATACATACAAGTAAAGGCTGCTGACTGTGTGTGTGTATAAAGAAGGTACACATAAAGTGAATGTGAGTACAGACCATTTTTCAATTTGATATATCTCTACTTTCAATCTTTCCCTCTCTTTTGCTCCCACTGAATTCTGGGAGAAAGGAAAAGGAAACATATGCCGTTTATATAATCGTCTGTATTTTCAGTAGTGGCAGACAGTATGAGTGGAGTTTAATCTAATGCATAGAATTACCACAAATACATTATAAAATGAATGGTGGTATGAGAACATGGACAGTGAGCAGGATGTTAGTTATGATAGGAGGGAGGTTATAGAGTATATACATATAGATACATATATGGCTGGCCTTATGAATATCCCGGTAGTAAAATACCTTGGTCCGACTATCGTCCAATCTAATTTAGAAAAACATAAATCAAAACTGGGATGTCATTTAATCCTAAGTTCCTGTCGTCATTTCTAGAGGCTCGAAACACAACACGGCCTAGACACTTGATAATCCAAATTAGGTCGTTACTGTTTATCAGCAAGAACTGTAAAGCACTATGTGTCTAACTAATTTTGAATTATGACACCCTCACTGTCATTTGAAATCAACCGAATTACTATAATAATTCACATCTAGTATCTATATGTTGATCTATGTAGTGTGTGGATTGATTGGGACATTACATGCTTGATAGAAGAAATGTTTTAAGATCATTCAAATAAATTCGAATGAACATTTGGGAAATGAAAATATAAAAAAGTGGTTTGCTTGCTTCATCCATTAAAAAACAAGTGCCCTCAGTCGCCAAAAATGTTCACTCAGTCGTCACCGGCAAATTTTTTGTAGCTCCTGACGCTGCTGCTGTAAGAGTTGCAATGCCAGCATTTTGTGCAATGTGAAATGATGAATGTTGTCTGCCCACCGTGGAAATCTTGCCCGGTATAACCTCGTAAGTTAAAGTTTTCTGCAGGAGCAGAATGCTTTGTCACTCCATCAGTCAAGTGGGGCTACAAAGCTGAAAGACTCCTCATTTATTTTATTCAACTGAGTGTCTAATCGTGAATGACTCTTAGAACCAACATTACTCTTCCATTCACTCTCCCCCCGACAATGCTAACAACGTTCGGTGTCAGTATAATCTAAGCTGGTGGTATATGGTTATTATGAGGAGCTCTCCCAAAACACCATAACTTGTCTGCCGAGATATACTCATGCTTGCAAACTTTTGACAATTCTCAAGTTATTGGGCTAAATGAGATACGAGATGATGGGATTCACAATAGGGAAGCATTATGGTAGCAAAACTCATATGCTTGAAGCTAGATAATTTATATTTATATTGCTTTCTTATCCGATTCTTGTATATCTGCGTGGTTCGTGTTAGAGAGATGAAGTTCTGATTTGGAACAAATGAGTGTATGTGTTATACATTAAATACATCGTTAGTGAAGGATCCTAACGTACCATATTCTTATTTTGCTAGTCCAAGAAAGTACCAAAGGAGACAGGCTCAAATCTGAAGTCAAAAGATATCATGTATGTAATCATCAAGATTTTTAGGAGCAGAATTCCTTTCTAGTATGTCTTGGTATTAGCGCAATTAGGATTTTGGTACACTGACGAACGACAGACTTCCTTTTTTGAGATCCTTCCCAGGCTATTAGGTAGAGATCTAAATTTATCACTACTTGAATTTTCACGGTCCAAAAACCTTGCGAAATACTTCCTAGCTAAATAGGAGGAGAATTCTCCTATACTAAAGTAAATGCAATAATTTTGAAAGCTAGGATAACTTTTTCAGAAACATCAGATAGATGCATATACATATGACGTGTTTACAATCATGCTACACAGGTAGCTTCTATAAATCTTTTAGGATAGAGGTAATTCGTTCGGAAATCATAAGTGATAGTTCGTAAGAAAGTTTGCACTTCGTCAACATTCACGATATAGCGAGTATATCTTTTAAGTAAACATGTGACTCTCGCGCCTGGTTAACGGAGGTGTTCATTTATTTTAGACATTTGCAATTAGGTAGTCCTGATGCATCTGATTTCTCACAATCTGGACGTAAAAGTTGTGCCTCGGGAATGTGTCTTTTCTTTATTGACACAGCGGTTGTTACTTGTGGATACTCCAGAAAGCACACATACTAGCAGTACAAATAGCTGGAAAGTGCGAGGGTGTAATTATACAAATGTTGCTTTATTTGTGGGAAGCATCTACTTGTTATAGTTGATCCATTTACTTGTACAGCTTTGATCTTGCTAATTTATATGAACGCATGAATTCACAATTTTTGAAGGTACCTGCTCGTGAATAATAACCGAGTTTAAACAAGAGTCGTAATGGTATTAGGGATTATTTAGGCACATATTCCGAGCAAACATATGTCGGTAGTAATGTGATGTGACATTTGTATTTATGTGCATACGTTTTGCCTACAGTTGAACTGACTACAGATGACTAGTTTGTAGTCCTGTTTAACAAGCTCAAAGTAGTAACGGATTTGCATCAACGTGTGCAAACCTGTACACAAGGAAAATTAGCACCTTGTAGTTCCTGTTCTATATAATTAGGTTAGCATTTCCATGTAATATGGTCACAAGGCCAGTAATCCCTGAATTTTTTCAGCAATCATCTCTACCTTCCGAACAAAACCGCTGTCGCGGTGGTTTGTGTGACGATTATAAAAATTACGTGTAACTTCTGCTTATACATTTATTTGTATATGTACAAGGGTACTAACATGTAATAACTGTATTACATGTTAGTACAATCACAAGGTACATATGTATTTGTCTATTGTCATACAAGTATAACCATGCATACATAGCTTTGTGCTTTGTGACAGCTCTTTTAAAAAAAATTGAAGCCTACTATTAAAGCACGTGTAGGTTGGTTTTGTAACCGGAGAATTCAGGTCTTACACTGTCCTCACGTATGCTCGAAAATTGTGGTGAACCAGGACCAGACCGCAAAGGCCTTGTATGTATAGGTATATAATAATGTGTGTACTCATCGTACTTGTATTGGTGAGAAAATGTGGGGACCAAAATCCTTAGTAATTTCAATACCATACAGAGGGTGAACACATGATGACATTTCGCAAACAATCTTAAGTATTCATCCTATATGAGTCGGTAGTCATTATTGTTGTACTTAGGAATACACAGGCTCTATAGTAGATCACATTACTTTAAACTGCAAATGTTTTTACTTTCTCCACTTGAGTATGCTCCAGTGCGTACAATACATTACTAGATGAAGCATGGTTAGTCGTGGAGTAATGCTACTGAGCTTAAGTCTATATTTGTTTTATTTTTCATCTCCGCATCGACAGCTGGAGTTTCTATATATCTTGCTGTAGCAACCGTATCAAAAACATAAAAAGCATATCTCCGAGAATTACTCAGTAAGCTTTGAACATCATTTGAAAAGATGCGATCCGTTGGGTTTCTCTCTTTCTTTTGCTTTTACACTCCCCTTCCGAAAACATGAACTTTTGATCTTCCCAGGATCTATCTATGTAGATACATATATAAACATACATAGATACACACGTACATTACATTTCCACTGATCACACAAGACTACGCCGGAAACCGGACCTGCCCTGAGTCTTCAAAGTGTCTCCCTTTGCTAAGTTATTTTTGATATGACTTAACAATAATCCTATTCTATCTAAAAGACAATCGTAATGCACGTAAGCCTCGAGCTTCCAAAAATTATTGTTTCTGACGTGACAATCATTTGAAGTGATCCACACACCAGTTATTTGCAATGCACTGTGTAGTGTCATATTCAGCCGTAAAATGGAGAAAGCGTAGTTTGAAATTTAATTATTACTGTCCGGAAAAATTGTTAATATTTTTGCACATGTGTTTTTGCGCAATTTTCACACGGTTTCTACAGCAACCAACGGTTTTTGTCTATTGATCCAGTAGAGTAGTAGGTGATGGAAAGCGTTATAAACCATGAAATGGCCAATCTACACTTGTTTACCCTTGTATCTCTGTTTCTACACAAAAAATTTCAAGTATGTTGGTTGAGCCATACGCTTAAGGATTTTTTGTCGAAGAGAGATTTGAATTCTTGAGAATCTGCTGGTCCAAAGTACACAACAAGAAGCGTTTCCCCTGAAAGGCTTATGTATCCATCTTCATCGCCGTCTGTTCTTCTTCAACAAATTGCATCCACATATATCCAAGTGTAAATACTGGCTTCATCCGCGAAAATTGAAATGGAGATCCCTCAAACGTGCCTACTATACTTCTTTTTATCTAAGGAAATGTTACCCGATCAGAAAATAGAACGTCACCAAGGGAATACTGCGTCCCAAGTTGAAGAGTGAAGTATTCTTAATTATTTAATGCTAATTTTAAAGCATTTTTAAACGCAAAAGTTTAACCTGCGTTATTCTTGGATGCTATACTTATATACAAACTATAAGTACTACACATATATACACTTCTAGTCAAAGTGTGTACCAACTTCACAACAAACAGCTTTTTCTCTTGCCAAATTATCCCGCATAAGATGTGACTATTATAGTCTAAAATTACTTACTACTTGCGCATGATAACAGTCACATAATAATTGTGCCGTAACAGAGGGAAACGGCCTGTATGGCGGGGAAAGCAGTATTAAACAAATAGATAAGACATTCCCACAGCTAAGTCTGGACTCGCCTGAGTTTCATTGCATTGACGTACACACGGTGGGTAAGATGGTCCATCTACAAGTCAAAAGTACGTAGTTTTTGGGAATGGAAGTGAAAGTTGCTCTGCCAATAACATTCTATGTTCTCACATAACCCAACACCGTCAAACGGCACTCATTCTGTTACACGCTCGAGCATTTTCCCTGTTGCAATTTTTAACGCAGTTGAGGAGGCTAATGAAATGTGAAGTGGCGTTTAAAAAACAAGCGCTTTAAAGACACAACAGCGAGCAGGTTTTAATTCTTTTACGAAAATAAGCGTATAATTATACTAACACAGCCTCAATTTTTAAATGGCCTACCTAAACCTATTTTTTCGATGACAAACACGCCAAGAATCTACATTTATAGTTCTAAACAGATTAAAAACGTTCTATTGTCTGTGATAAACACTTTACTACCCCACATTATTAGTGATAAACATAGCGAACCTCACATTGTCAGCGATAAACACTGCGAAGTTCATGTTTTCTTTGGAATAGACATCCCCATCGGAGGAATGTCTTCACCGTGTGCGTTACTTTGATGTAATGGTGTCTCATGACATTACCAAGGGATGTCCAGAGAGAACCGCCAGGTGAAGTGTATGTCCACATTGTAATGATTGCCTACTTACAGCCCATGCTAATGAGCCTATTGCACAGAATGCGCACGTGTAACTGCTTGAATTATACTTATACCTGGCTAATTGTAGTAATATCATTTCCCAAAAGTGTCTGCTGCGGCTACATCCAACACAATCATGTTGTACAAACTAAACTAAATTAAAACAGGATAACATAACTCTGGTACACATACTTAGTTGTAAAAATTGCTTGTAGTAAAATAAGCCCGTCCTTCCTAATTTAAATACATGGTACGTACTATCTTGTTGAATTCAAAAAAACATTTTATTGGAGCTTATGTTCCAGCTGCCTGTAAGAGTTTACTTTGTTGTTGCTGCATATTGAATTTAACCTCACTAGATTGGATAAGGCGCAAGGTGTATTTAAGGTTGTAAACATGAATCGAGAAGCATTAAAGCGTGCTTTGGTAACTGCTTAAACTTTACTCAAGTGCTTCTCATTCTGTACTAGAAGTACAAGCTCCCAGTTGATACTAATTGGAAGTGATGTTTTGATTAAAGTGCTTCATTCAATATTACGTCGATAAAATGCAAATAAGACGCTGCTGAAGACTAGAGTTTCCCAGAATTGTCAGAAAGTTGGACGCTCGCTTTGGCATGTTCAACTCCCATTATTGATATTAATACTTGAAGAATTCCGTGTAGTTACGTTGTCTGTGTGTCGCCTCTGGAATGATGGAGTACCAGCAGGATGGGTGAAGCACAGTTATTACGTTCATACATATATATGGAATATTTTGCCGGTGTATGTAGAGGTAGTGCAACCACTTCATGGAAAAACATACATCTTCCCCCTTGTCATAACATGAGACTTTGGCTACGCACAAAGGGAAAATATTGATCTGACAACGTGGTTGCAAAATTTAATTTTCTTTTCCTCCTGTCACATTAAACGAAGAAGAAAAAGTTAAGCCACACAAAAGCTTATTACCTGAGCACACATGTTTATGGGCTCTGTGAACCTCAGTAGCCCGGAGCAACTTCCCGTTTTCAGATTGTATACTATTATGTGGACAAAACTGAGGCTTTTACTATGTGGAATCCCAGCAGACGATGTTCAAGTCTATGGGAAATTTGAGGTTCCTCTTGTGTCTACAAATGTTTCCATGCACAGACACACACCTACATATACATCACTATATATTTTCAAGTGCATCTCTAGCTTTCATATTGAATGCTCCCGCTTGACGGCACTGTAAAAACTCGAAATTGCCTGCTTTGAAACAAAGCAATGATTAAGCAAAGTAATAACTTTTGCCTTTGGTTTTGAGTTGCACCTCATTTTAACGCCCAAGTGTTCTGTTTTTACTCAAGTTTAAAGTGCGTAACAATCGTCAAACCAACTGTTTATAAGAGCCTTTGGAGCATTGGGGATTTGACGTACATATGAGCAAAGCCTACGGATCGGTCAGTAAGAGGTGGATATGCAGTTGAAGTGCTCGCGAGCAAAAGTAGAGTAACTCTTAACAGTTAATCCGTCATAGTATCCATTGGATAGTTCGTATGTAAGTCCAGAGAGTAAATTAGTTACTCCGGTGTGTGGAATATGACAAAGGTCCTCTCTTGTACAAGGACCAGGGATACATAACAATAATAATTCGCAAAATTTTTATAAAAATCTTCTGTATAAGCAGCGTATCGACTGTCGTCAATTCCCTTCTTGGAAATATTTTACCACCTTTCTTCGTAATTAAAGGCCAATAGTTCAATAAAATTTGCGGTTCGATGTACTAGCGTTGATCGTGTACTGCCCACTCTGAAATCTCACGTTTCTGTAACTCTTGTTCATGCAGATACCACGTATCTTGGAAACTTGCTTCTATTCTAAAATACAACTAGACACGAAACAAACAGATAAACTATCCGTGAAAAGGAAAAGTTGTACCTAGTCAAATTGTTTACTCTTGAAAAGTTTTGCACAAAGGAACATTTCGATTGGCAAAGATATACCCCGATTGTCAATAAGTTCATCAAAGTTCTTGGCATATATTAACATACATTTTCAAGTCTCAGTGGATTTTATGTGCAAAAATCTAGAAAACAACACGGAGATTGAAGTTGAAAAGGCTTAGATAATGGGCCAGGAGAGGTGAAATATCTTTGCATTTTTCTGTGGATTTTTGAATGCGTTCCATGAGGCTTGGAGTGTACTGGGGAAAAATGAGTCAACCATGCATGAAATTAATGGTTGAGATATTTTTGCAGGGTTTTCTTCAAAGTAATATGCGGAAAGGTATACTATAAGACTTAGGAGTTCTGGCTATTGTTGCTATTCAGGGCCCCAAGAGTAAGAATAAGACAGGGAGAGGATGATCATCAGGATCTTTGATGTTCCTTTTCTAAGTCAAATGCATACTAAGCAAGAATGCAATTCATCCTTTGTGAAAGTTGGAGCTTTATAGTAATGCATCACGATAACTCCACCATGACAAGCGGAAGTTGACTTAATATAATGTGTAAGTACGAGTATACACAAGAATAGGAAATAATCCGCGGTTGGGCTTTATAGTATCTACATACAGATATAAGCAATAGTGTATGTGTAATAGGATGGAAATTTGAAAATGAAACTGTATACATACATACATTATTACATTGAACTTGTTTAGAAAACATTGTTCTATTTTGTACATTCATATGTATATTAGGTTACAATAGGAAAGCATATATTAGCCTAGCATATTATTTCATATGTATTTATACATGCACATTTAAATGGGATACATGACCGGAGAGCGTAACTACGTCGCTGGTCCAACGTCTTATGTCAATTTTTGAGAAAGATTAATTATTCATGGCACACTACAGTGGATTCGATAACTTCTACCAATTTCTCTCTGCAGCTCCAGGATCAAAACTTTTTTATCATGCTTTTTATGCATATGTATCTATAATATTTCCGCATTCTTTTACAGTTGCCAGCCATTGTTCTGCTATACGTACATGTACCTTCGTGGTAAGGATTCCTCAGCAGTCCCAAGATCTTGCGGCTTCTTATGGCTACTTTCAACCTGCCTCTTTGGTTGTCAATACTCGTTACTTTGTACGCACTTTCCCAAATTGGGTGTAGTACGTGCAGTACATGCCCTATGTCTTAGAATACATGTACATGGCGAACAAATGTCTATTTTGCTTCTATAAAAGGAGCTACACTTATATTCCAGCTTTATCCGTTCAGCAAGTACATGAGTACATGCATGTCTTAGGTGTATCTAAAGCAGTAACTTTTTTGGTGTAAGCACATTCTGGCGATGCAGCATCTATTTTTCCGTGGTCGAACAAAATGTCTTAACAAGTATAGTATTATGGGTTGCTTTTACTTATTGAGCACGCAAGTAACCTATTTTGGCTTGGAGGAAAAGACTTTAACTTTCCCTTCGATTTTCCTGTAGATCGTGAAGAGCATGTGAAATTAGATGAAAGCATATCAGTTCTATTTGATTGCAACACAGTGAAGAACAATTCTCAACGTTTTTAGCCAAGCTCTTTGGGTAATTAGCAAACTTAATAACAATAAGTAAAAACACAAGTTTGCTATACAATTACTTTCTCCGCTAATTATAAAATCTTCTCGCATGGTTTAGTCTCCTAGACATTCTTATAGTACATTCACCTTTTAAGGGTATTTGGTGTGCTTGCTGTGTAAAACTACTTGTGGATTAACAGCCTAATGTACAGATTCCAACCTTATATTAAAATCATGTACAAACTGAATCTTATGCAAAGCACTTCCTAGAAACACAATTCCGTCTGTGAGTTCATCTTTTTAGTAGGGATTTTTAAACTCAACCAAACTTCCATTTTATGCTTTGCCTCCTCTAGAAAAATGTATCTGTGAACTGAAGAAGTGAATGTATCAAACTCTTGCTTTCAGAGTTCCGATTTGAATGACAAACTTTGTTGGTCTAACGAAGCAAAAAGTTCAATCACGTATTCATTCCGGGCTGTGGTTGTGCAAAGAGGAGAGATACAAAACCAAAGCTGCAATGTCAGCTTTGGATTTAACCCTTTCTCCTTTACAAACACAAGGAATACTGAATGAGCGACTGAGCAAGCAGTGGATTGAGGACGGGAGAAGTAGAAGAAAGGGAAAAATGAACCGTCATTATGATAACAGGCTAGTATTTGTAGCAATGGATATACAAATATACATACCATGTATCATGTCTAGAGCATGATACAATTTGTATTGCGACAAAATAATGAATATATATCTATATATATATTTTGTGTATACCAGGGTATACAGATTATTACAATTTTAAGTATTTTAACCTAATATTTCGTTTATAAGTTATAGATACATAGTTTTGTGCAAGTACTGGGAAAAGCTTTCCAAGAGGCTTGTCTGAAGGGAAATCAGACTGCTAATGTATAATGTAAGGTAAAAATAAATTGAACTGAGAGTCAAAGGGATTCTTATTTCTATGGAAACATCCGTGGGAGTGGAAAGGATTTTCCACGTTTCAAAACGCAACGTTCACCCAGCTGAAGCAGAAGAAGGGAATTATGTGAAAACAACTTTACCTTTACCAGTATGGTTAGATGCTTAATTATAATTATATTGTCTATAGAAATTTCTTGGGTTTATCTATATACATATCTATAAAATAGGCAATGATAAATAAATTGATAATAATAGTGCGTTTGTACTATTCATTTTTTCAAATAAGTCAGTTTTTATAGTAAATAGATGAAATTCTATAATATGTACGATTATCAGGTTTTATACCAGGAATTAATACAAGGTTTTATATTTTCATATATGAATTTGTAGGAGTTCTAAATAGGCTGTAAGACACTATGGATTTCCAATGAACCAACTTGCCAAATTCAAACGGTGGTAGTTTTATGTTACATATTAACAAAAAGCTTGTTTATAGTGTTTCCTATAAGTATAGAAAAAAGCTATATCTGCGTACCAAGTTGATATTACATGAATATCGAAGTTATAAGAAAGACTGACATATTATACGCAATCCTGTAAACAGTGCAATATTGCGGATTTTTTCTTCCCAAGAGTACAGGGTATAATAAAAATTATGTGGAAATAAATGTTCAACTTTTTTATGCATCTCCTTACTTTCCACAGGGAGAAAGATATGGAGGATGGAAATTCGGGGAGGAAATAAGTTCAACTTTTTGTCTCGTCTCTCCAGGGGATCCAAATGTTTTCCTTTAAATAAGTGAGTATACACTCCTGGGGAAAGGATGGAGGTCAGGCAGAAATTCACTTTTTAATTCCGTAGTTATTCCTCACTTAGACAGAAGCGACGTCATTCATCAACTCGTGCATAATTTCGTGGGCTTTTGGATATCCCTGAGTCCCTCGCTATTAAAAGTACATTGCAGTGTGCACGGAGGGATGTAAATGACTTAAAAACTGTTAGGGAAAGACAAATGATCACGCAATATCTCACGAAACTTTATTTAAATTGTGGTTATGTAAGTGTATGAAAGGTAGGCTAGTAGGTAAGTAGTGTGTTGCATCAAAGCCACAATTGTATGGAAATATGACCAGTAGATCTATATATTACACCTAGTTTTGCT
>JAQGAK010002589.1:0-19399 GCA_034696945.1 Lipothrix lubbocki
GCATTTGCCCAGTGGGCAGGGCATTTTCAGCAGGGCGGGCAGAAACACGAGGGCATTTTCATTTTGCCAACACTACGTGTAATATTATTTTTTAATTAAAATAACAAGCCGAAATGAACCGACGTTACAGAACCCATTATAATCTAACTCATTCTATACAACCACTTTGTCGTTTAAACAGCATTGACTGAAAATCAGAGAGTGATCAACGGAGTGAAAGCGAAACCTGGACAGTTCCCCTGGGAAGTATCCTACCAGAGCCAAAATCCTGGTACAGTCGGATTCAAACATCGTTGTGGGGGGTCGTTAATTACTACTCGACATGTTCTGACTGCCGCTCATTGTATCCGTTTTCCAAATAAGAGTTATCAAATTGTTGCTGGAGCTCTTAATATTTCGGACATAAACGAACCTTCCCGGCAAGCTATTCCAGTATGCAAAAACAGAACGCATCCAAAGTACATCTATCAGTAAGTGTCTCTCATTACCTTAAAATTCATTTCAATTTTACAATAATGGGGATAAAATACTGCCTTAAGAGAAACCACGAAACAATATATAAGGTTGCGATATATGTGTATTTAATTTTGAATTTTCTTGCAAAGGAGCATATTAAATTGACTATTAAGGTCTCCGTATTGAATTAATTCTTGTAGTTATTGTTATTTATTTAAGGGTAAAATTGAATCGTTTATGGAATAAATAACTGCTTAACCTTTTCAAACATACTAACAAGATGTAATTCACATGCTTTCCGCAGGCCAGAAAAGGGACACATAAATTCTGATTTTGCTATTCTTACCCTTGAACGACCAGTAAGGGTGACCGATAGAGTTCAACCCATACGGCTTGCTCCGGCTGACGCAGATCCCGTTGGTAAAACGTGTTCTATCGCAGGTTGGGGCGATCCAAGCCCAGACGAAATCCACGGTATACCCAATTTTTCTGACGTGCTGCTAGCTGTAAATTTGACCATTATTAGTCAACAAGAATGCCAGGATTTTTGGGCGGGCGAGCGAGTTATTGACGAAAGCATAATTTGCGGAAAACCAAAGACAGTAGGTTTATCTGGTAGTGCTGTAAGTATAATTAAAATTGTTTAAGTAATACATAGTTACAGTAATAGATATTTAGCATACCTACCTATGAATTGGTGCTTCGTGGGATTTTCTTTATTTGCCAAGTTGCTTTTCCTCCTATTGCACATTTAAAAAGTCCACATTTTTATACCAAACAATTTTACATGGCCTTAAAAATAACCAAGAGTTTCTTTTTAGTTTTCACACCAATAAACCACCTTCAAAATTTAAAATAATTTTTAAAACGTATTTAAAATACCAAATATTTTCCACAGCTCTGCTTTTTGCACATTTAAACACACAATGTGCTAAACAATTTTGCATGGCCGTAAAACCAACTTTGTTATCAGCTTTTATCGATGCTCCAAAAATCTGTATTAGTTATAAAAGCCAAATACATACAAGTTCGATTTTTTTGGTACTAGAACGTTAGTTAAAAAAAATTATACTGGGCGCAAAAAAAGGAACAAAATCTAAAATTTAATTTTCTAAAATCTTCCAAACCTTCGTTTCCACGTCTATACAAAATAGTATAACGAATAGTGTAACTTAATACAATAATATGTGTACACGTTTGATGGCAGGAGTAGAAATAATTGTCGAAAGCAGGAAAAGATGCAACTGACTGACTATTACTTTTTCTATAGGGCGATAGTGGGGGCAGTTTGACGTGCTTCGATGACAACGGACCGTATTTAGCTGGGGTTGTGTCATTTGGTTCCGTGTTTAACTTGTCAAGCTATACAATAGAATCATTAGGACGAGTTTCTTATGCGCGGGACTTTATTACTTGTCAAGGATGATAAATATAAGCTAAATTATGTGAACATGAACAATGTGTTAAAGATCATAGATATATTTACAAAATGTAAAATTGATTCAACAGTAATCGTGTCAAAATATGAATGAGTAATTAGGAGCGGCACCCAGGCCTTACTTACTAAAACTTACTGCATTGTCTACAGTAGTTTTCGGGGTTAATGTAACGCATATTCTTAGAAAAAATTGTGAACTTTTCTGTCACAAGCTGAAGTCACAAGTTTATTTTGTAACCTACCTAAGGAATTGGACTTAAATTGTAAACGTATTCCTGAAATCACTATATAGGGACCTGTGTGCTGTAATGGGATAAGTGTTACCTAATATTAATTATTAATTATATATAATTACCTAATATCTGTAATTATCCCATTCTACAAGTGGTTCCTGTAAAATGGAACGTTTTACTTTTTTAAATTTAGTGTAAAATGTCATGTTTTAACTCCATATTCAATGAATCGCAAAGCAATAATGACTACAGAAAATGAATTGGATTAAACCATTTATCAGTGCTGTCCAAAATACACTAAACGGAAATACAAATTGCAAATACATATTTTTACATTTTGGTGACAGTGAAAGTAAAAATACAAACCACGAAATACATTTCAGCCAACACAAAAATACACGCTACAAAATATATTTTAGCAAACACCAAAATACAAGCTACAAAATGCGAATTATGTAACGCTTCACAAACTCCAAAATATAATCACCACTGTCCCGACAGTCAAAATACAGTTAGAATTTCTTCGCCTTATTTGTAAATAAAATAATTTAAATGTGACTCGCGCAAATTATTTACTTACACTTTCTCTATTGTGTGACATACATTGTATTGAATCTCAAGCTTTGTTCACTTGTAATGTAATCTATGTGGTTTTACAACAATCCCAAATTATTTCTATACCGTAAGTGGCAAGAAAAACGTTACACAGCTGGTTTTCATATCACCAAGTTTGCCAATAAAGCTTGAGTTTTCCGATAAAAACGATGAAAACTGTGGCAGTCATCACTGCTTTGGCCTTTCTTGGACGAATTTCTGGTACATGAAAACCTATATCGCTCTTCGAGGTGCAAGGTGGGTTATCTTCAAAATTCTGAAATGCAAGATGCAAAGTGGGTTATCCCAATTTGCATTTAAACGCATTGATATAAAAATCTCATCTAGAAGCAATTCAAATTTTCAATGCAAGGTGGGTTAACTGCCACAAATCGGTTTTTATTCGCAAGCAAAATACACACTCCAAATGTAAACATTCCAATGTTTTTGCGGCAAGGCATAAAGTAGTAAAACAATAATCGAGGAATAACATAATAAATAATCACTTAATAATATTTTTATTTGTACATTGTATTAACATAGAGTCCATCGAAGCGTTACTTTATTTTATTAAAACGTAACTGAAATTGTTGGAGTGAACCCATCGTGAACTTAAAACGATGCTGGTTAATCCATCTTGCAATTAAGAATTTTAGAGATAACGCACGTTGAACCTCGAAGAGCAAAATGCATTCTTATTTTTTATTTAAATTAAAACAAGCTCAAACAATAGAACCGAATAAACCTATATAATTCTGCCCAACCATTTTGTCGTTTAAACAGCATTGAATGAAAACCAAAGAGTAATCAACGGAATAACAGCAAAACCTGGACAGTTTCCCTGGCAAATATCCTACCAGAGCCAAAATCCTGAGCTCGTATTCAATCATCGCTGTGGAGGATCTTTAATTTCTCCTCGACATGTTCTGACTGCCGCCCAATGTATCTTTCACCCACATAAGAAGTATCAAGTTGTTGCAGGGGCTCACAATATTTCGGACAAAAACGAACCTTCCCAGCAAGCTATTCCAGTATGCAAAACCACAATGCATCCAAAGCACATCGATGAGTAAGTGTACAGGTATCACCACTTGAGGAAGTCCTACAAGCTAAAGTTGTCACAACACCCTAATTGTAAGATTACACATCGTCGGTAAAGGGGAATGTTGGCTGTCTCCTTCTAAACTAAAATGCTTTAAAATAATGATTTATTGCGTAAGCTTTTAAAGCTACCATAAAAGAATGTAATAGAAAGTAATGCATTTTCAATTTCTGCAGCATTACAACGCGAAATCTAACAGCTGATTTTGCTATCCTTACCCTTGTACGACCAGTAAAGGTAACAGACAGAGTTCAACCCATACGGCTTGCTGCGGCTGAGGTTGATCCCGTTGGTAAAATGTGCTCCATGGCGGGTTGGGGAGATATAGACCCAAGTTCAAACAAAACTAAATGGCGTTTTTCTGACGTGCTTCAAACTCTTAACATGACCATAATTAGTCATCAAGAATGCGTGGAGTTTATGTTGGGCCAGGAAATTGTTGACGAAAGCGTCATCTGTGCAAAAGTACCGACACCAAGTTTAACCGCTGGTGACGGAAGTTTAATTAAAGTCATTATAAAACTATATAACGCTTAACACATTTGATGGCAGAAGTAGAAATGGGGTTTGAAACTCAGTAATGCAACTGACTACTTTTTGTCTAGGGCGATAGTGGTGGCAGTTTGACATGCTTCGATGTCAACGGACCGTATTTAGCTGGAGTTGTGTCATTTGGTTCACGACTCAACTTATCTGGCATTCGCCGACATGGATTCGGACGAGTGTCTTATGCACTGGATTTTATTACATGTCAAGGGTGATTATTAAAAGTGATTAAAGTGATGGAAATCCGTTCATTCATATTCTATTTTATGGTCTCCGTCATCTCATGATTGCCTCCGGCAAACGATGATTTTCGCCTTTGAATTCTCTCATGCTCTCCATGATACCATCCCATGGTCTCCTTCATCATATGGTCCCTTGGTCTCCTCCATCACATGATCTCATGGCCTCCGTAATTCCACTTTCCCATGGTTTCCGTCATCCCATTGTTGTGGCTGAAAATCTGGCAACATTTTGTCATCCTATGCTTTCCGTGTACATTGATTTTTCCCATGTATTTTTTGGGGATATATTTAATTTAAACATTAGGATTTATAGATAATTTATGAAACAGTGGAGTATTTGTGTTAGTTAGAATCAGCCTGACGAAGATTGACGTCAATCAAAAGCTTGAGATTTAATGTGAAAAAAGTTATTTGATATTGTCAATTAACCACGTAAGCCAAGAGAAATGTAAGATAATAATAATAAGTGGATTTATTACGATCGATTTAGCATAAGCCCTTACAAATGGAAGATAATCCTAGCTTTAATTAATTTCCGCAGTTTTGTGATCATGGCTACCGGTAAAATCAAATGGAAATCCCATAAGAAGGTTTGTATTTTCATATGAGTCACCATTTGAATTGGGATTTGTTCACCCGTAATTTTTCTCCAGAATATCATTTACTATATTGAAGAAGCCATTTTATTAGCTATTTATTATTAACGAGAACTCAATGTCAATTTGCATTGAACTTGTGAAAATCACATACATATGACGTCTGAATATAATGTGTCAAGTATAATCTATAGGTTCACACTGCATCCACTTCTGTTGATGACGACTGCACATAATTCATCCGGAATTATTATTACAATGTCAAAGGGTAGTTTCACATGGGAACACAATTTTTATGAGCATATGGCAAATGTGCTCATTGTTGACCGAGTAAACTGGAACACGTAATCACATAGTTTCTTTACAACTATATACAATATCGTTCGAGGAATATATGAGACATTTTCCTATGGATATTTCCCATGATTATTTGTTTCTGCTACCTGTGGCGAATAAATTTCTGTACTTTCGTGATCATCGCCGTCGGTAATCACATGTGAATCCAAATCTGAATATCAATGTGTTCCCTTGTTTAATATTCCATCGGAATATTTTTAATTTTATTGAGGAAGCAAAATCTCATGCCAGAACACAATGCGATTTGTAATTGAACTTGTGACAGTCACCTAATTATTATTTGAAGTTGAATAATTTGTGTTAAGTAGAGTCGTGTTGCGTTAACACTGCATGCACTGTTGGTAATGACGACTGCACATAATTCATTCGTGATTATTATTCCTATTCCAAGACCTCAATTCACATTAAAACAAAAAATGCAAGAACATATTCCAAATGTGGTCGTTGTTCATAAGCGCATAGGTGTCGGTAAATATTAAATTTTGGGTTTTTCAAAATATATAAGATATTTTCCTGCTTGCCGAAATGAAAAATGTGGAATAAATACATTATAACTACAAATAAAATAATGATTATCTTTTTTCAACATCAAAATCTACAAATAATTATAAAATTAATGGACAAAGAATTCAAAAGTATTTTGCCATATACATACAAAATTTGATTTTACCACTGATCTGGAAATCCAGGAAATTGCAAAACGTGGTACATGTAAATTCGTACAGTGTACTTTAATGTATTTTCCATTGGGCCACAAATAGTGGTGGGCATTAAACGTTTTCTATATTTCTCAACGTTCTCGTGAACACGTGTTGCAGGTCATCAAATAGTAATGAGGACGGTTGGAGTATAAAATGTGTTCTCTGGAAAAGCAATCAATAATTTGTAGTCGCTATCATCATCATACGTAAATACATGAACTTAGTTTTATTACAGATTACAGTTGTCGTTTTATGAAACACAATCAATCCAGGGACTTACACAAGGAAATATCGTTAGGAAATGCTCCTTTAAAATCGTTCTTGTGGCCATGAATGTAAATTTGGTGCATTGACAATGAGTTGGGGATTTTCCGTTACAATTTATGACCCGGAGATACCGTATAAAAGCAGGACGGATTTTTCACAATAAATCAATACACTGCCTATCTTCACCTGTGCTATTTATACCGACTTTCATCTAAATATCACGGAATTAAAAATTGGAGCTCATTCATCATGAGGTTTAGGCAGCAAAAGCAATCATTTTTGAAAATGATTTTGAAACTGATGATGAATGATGATGTTTTGAAACTAAAGACATTTTTAAACTTTGATTTTTAGTGTTTGGGAAGTCCTTGTGAAAGTGACTGGGACTGTTGCAGAGGAATGTGGTGCAATGTTTATAGTGGTCCATACGGCTATTTGCGGGGCCAATGCTTGTATTAGGGTCAAACGGGATGGAATCCAGAAAAAAATCGACCGAGCTCTAATATTAGTTTGTCTGCAGGAAAATTTTTCGTTTTATCTAAATAAATACTTCCTTAATTAAACTCTTGGTAATAATTATTTTGCTTTGGTCGGCTAAAACAACATATCTTTCAATTATTTTCATTGTTATGATTTCTTCTTAGTTAATAAAATCAATAAAATTGGCGTCGTGTATAATATTTGCATCTTTTCTATTGTGTACTAAGCATTGCATTTAAATTTTGCTCACACATAATACTGTCATTACTTATCACTGCTATAATTTCATGGAGTTTGCATATTTGAGTGACGATTCCCACAATACATATTGTGCTATTAAAATCAGAAAAGAATAAATTGAATTATTTATAAGCCATGGAATTCTTGTGTTATAGGAAAAGTATTTTAGCATTTTTAGCATGACCTGTAATAACAAAATTTTGTTTAAAGTTTTATCGAAATATTATGAAATTTTTATTATTAACTTTTAATCTAATTATCTGTACATCTTGCATTAATATATGAATTGTATACATTTGAACATTTAATTTGAATTTAGTGCAGGATTCATCGGTAAGGTTGGGAATTTCCCGCAGTTTTTTATCATCAAATTTTGCAACATACATTTTTTTTATTAAATTTTGTATTTTGTGTGAGTATTTTTGTTAATTTTATATTTTGGTAATACGTACTTGTAAGTTGGGATTTCGGTTCTAAAATAGATTTTGCTCGATAAAACAGGTAAAACTGCTATTCCTAATTAGCAGCTTAAAATGTTTGAAAACATCGACTGTTGCTGAAAAACTCCGAACGCATTCACGAAAATTAAAGCTACAACTTTTTCCTAAATAGGAAAAAGTTGTAGTTTTATAGTTAAAAGTAGCGAATTTGAATTAAAAGTAGCGAGTCATACAAATTGTCTAAAAAATACAGGAATGTTGTTTAAAATTTCTAAATTTGTTTCCACTTTGCAACTTTTTAACCAATTTTCTAATGTCTCCCATTACGTAAATTATTATTTAGTTTTCAAAAGTACAAGTGTTTGGAATCATATTTCACCCAGATGAGAATAGTTTAGTAGCAGGTTATAATTATTCGCGTTTTTCGCACATTTCTAAGCCTGTTGATTGCCAATTTCTAATAATTAATTTCTAAAAGTATATAAATATTATCAATGGTAAATCGTGGACAATTTCCAAAAATCATTAGAAATGATTGATTTATGTGTTTCTAGGTTTATAAACGATTATGCACTTTAGGTGCAGGAGTACCGCAGTCAATTCCAATATGCAAGTTCAAAGAAAATACGACAGAACCAGATAGCAATAATCATATAACGTATACAAACGCCATACGTAGTAGGGATGATTGCAATTCAATTTTTGTTTCAGTAAACCCGCAATATTATTGGATGCAGTTCCATGTACATGTTACATGTACAATGAAATTTTGCTTTGAATTTAAAACGGAATTACGAAATGCTCATTTTTGCATCTGAATTTTACAATCTGTTCAAATTTGCCTCTTAGCCATGGATATGTAGTGTTGTGGGATTGAGTCAAGTATATTAGGCGAATTTGTTTTAGATTTTATTTCACGCTCAATAGGAGGCATTCTTTCAGCATTAAAATATAAGGCGAATGGCGACTTTATTTCTTACGGAAAGTAATTAAAATAGAGCTCGTGTAGATTATTTACACTTTTCTATTGTGTGCCCGCCCTGCATTGCTATTGAACTCAAATTTTGTTTTTTCATAATATTGGCTATTAGGTTTTACAACAATGTCCAATTATTTTTAGTACGTTGCAAGAGAAGCTTTACAGAGCTGGTTTTCATAGTCACCAAGTTTGTCAATATAATTTTAGTTAAAAATTATATTTTAAGTAACAACGATGAAAACTATGGAAATGTTTACAGCTTTAGTGTTTCTCGGACGAATTTCAGGTACATGTAAAACTATTTGTGCGTCCGTATTTTTGTTTAAATAAAATCTATATTATAAGACCAAATGAACCCACAATACGGAAACCATTTGAACCTAACTCATTTGACACAACCATTTGGTCGTTTACAAAGCATTGACTGAAAATCAGAGAGTAATCAACGGAATGACAGCAAAACCTGGACAGTTCCCCTGGCAAGTATCCTATCAGAGCCAACATCCTGAGACACTCGTATTCAAGCATCGCTGTGGGGGATCGTTAATTACTCCTCGACATGTTCTGACTGCCGCTCATTGTATCGTTCTTCCAAATAAAAATTATCAAATTGTAGCTGGGGCTCACAATATTTCAGACATTAACGAACCTTCCCAGCAAGCTATTCCAGTATGCAAAAACAGAACGCATCCAAAGTACATCTATCAGTAAGTGTCTCTTATTACCTTAAAAAGTACTAGGGGTTGAAATTTCTCTCTCCTCTTATCTGAACAGTCAAAAATTCCAGTCAATATATCTGTTTTTATTATTTGTAAAGTTGCTTCCCGAGACAATATTAACTTGACAAGTTCATGGTCAAGTCTATGTATGGTCAAGTTTATGCTGGTATCCGAATCGAACTTGACCATGATAATGATGTTAGTCAAGTTAATCATGAAGACTGACCGTGAACTTGATTCGAACTTGGAAATCAAGTTAAAAATCATTGGAGAACAGGGGCCTGTCCCACCAATCTTTATTTTTCACACTCCAATTTTCAAGTTTTATTAAACATTTCTTACATCTCTTTATAATTTACAATTCAGTTTTCATTTCACAGTAAAAACAGATTTTGAAAGTGAAAAGTGCAAATTTACCGTCACTTATTAATTGTATGGGGCAAAAGAACATATATGTAATAATAAGTTGTAAAATGAAATTATAATAAAATGCTAAGATGGTTACGACTCTGTAAAGCTCCGGGTAAATTGGAATAAACCCCCAATTTATTTTATTTATTTAATGTGTGCATTTAATTAAATTTTTAATTTTCTTTCAAAAAATACTAGTATAAATGTTTCACTATTAAGTGATCCGTATGTAATTAACTCTTATTTTTTGTAATAAAATGAAGGCCTAATTGAATTAGGCCTATTGCATAATGTCATAAACTACTTCGTAACAATTTCAACCATCCTTACAAGAATCTAATCCATGATATTTCCGCAGGCCAGAAGCGGGATACATAAATTCTGATTTTGCCATCCTTACCCTTCAACGACCAGTAAAGGTGACCGATAGAGTTCAACCCATTCGGCTTGCTCCGGCTAATGCTGATCCCGTTGGTAAAACGTGCTCCGTGGCAGGTTGGGGCGATCCAGACCCACACCCAGCTTTAATCCACAGGAACTTGAGTTTTTCCGACGTGCTTCTAACTTTCAATGTGACCATTATTAGTCAACAAGAATGCAAAGATTTTTGGACGGGCCAGCGAGTTATTGACGAAAGCATAATTTGCGGAAAAACGACAGTAGGCTTATCCGCTAGTGCTGTAAGTTCATGAAATTTTTATGTAATACGTAGCTACAGTAATAGAGATTTAATATGATATTGCTAACTCCAACTTCATGTACATACATAAGTGTAAATACGAAAATCAGATTTTACAGAAAGTTGGTGTACACAACGTTCTTGCACAGAGCTTGGACGGAGTCAAGGTCATTGAAGCTGTTCACAATTACCTCAGAATCGACGCCCAAGTTCATTTTCGTTGTAAACATTTCAATAAGTCAAAATAAAAACGTCAACATACAATTCACATATGAATCGGTGCCTAGAACTTCTAGTTCGGTTCGGAATTTTCCGATTTTTCGGGGTCGGAACGGAACAATCTCGGGACATTTTTGGTCCTACGATGATTTGGACAATACCAGAACATGCGCATTGATTCCGAACAAATTGGAAGCGGGAAGGTTCTGAGCATCGAAACAAAGAAATCCAAGAACATTTTTTATCCGGCCGGAACAAGGAATGGGTCTGCTCCGTTCCGATTTCGTTAGTGTTTTATTTCCGATACATTACGCCATCTTTCCACAAAAATTCAATTTATTGCCTATAAAAAATATATTTACCGTTTATATTTCAATATTTAGTCTGTATAATGGACTGAACATTACTTGGCGGTAAAGAACAACTGTGTGTTTTCACTCTCGCTCCAAAAATCTATTTTACTTTTAAAAGGAACGGATTGGTCGATTTTAGACATCACGAGCTTAATTCGGAGGCTGCAAAATGTTTTTTCACCACTTCGAGTAAGTGGGCCTTTGAATAAACGGCAAAAGCCGCCAACATTTAGGCACTGCTGCGAAAACTATACAATCACTGGACTACTATTTATCTACCTTAATAAATTAAGCGACGTGTAAAAACTCCCAATTAATAACATATAAATGCTAGCGTAACATATAATTGCTACTTCCAAGATTAGTGAACTGCTAGTTATTATAGCTTCGGGCAGATTCACTCATGTATTGGTCTAATAGTAGCGTATTCTAGGGAACTCTGAAATGGGCCCGTTTAGTTAGATTTCTAAGCATAATAACAATAATAAGAAAAAAATAACTACACCTAAAGTAATGTCCAAATCTTAATTATATTTCGCATATGTGTCAGCTATCATCAGTACTTTTCATGTAAATTTAATGTCACGATCACGACGATATCAGTGTTACTGCGCATGTAAATGAGACAATAATTTAAATCAAAAATATGTATAGAATGACTTAATCCAATTTGTAATATTTGTACACGCCTGACGGCAAGCGTGAAAAATCGCAAATGATACAACTGACTGGCTTATTTTCTGTTCTAGGGCGACAGTGGTGGCAGTGTGACTTGCTTTGATGACGACGGACCTTATTTAGCTGGGGTTGTGTCATTTGGTTCTGATTTAAATTTGTCAAGCATTTCAAGACTATCAATGGGACGAGTGTCTTATGCCCTGGACTTTATTACCTGTCAAAAAGGATAAATACATTCTGAATTATCTGAACATGAATAATATTTTAATAATTATTCTATTATTATAATTATATTATTATAATATAATGTATAAGTAGATAATATAATACTTTGGTAAATAATTCAATACTGCAATATCTGCCAAAATAAAATTGAGCGGAAAATTGTCTGCATACATACGGTAACTTCCACTTGACTTCCAGCCAAGCTTCCGTTCGTGATTCCTATAAGAGCGGCAGGGAATCCCGAAATCTAATTAAATGTTTATTGCATTGCACTGCAATTTTATTTTCGACTTGATGCTCTGTTTCATTATTAGCTGTCGCTACTAATAAATTATTTTTAATGTGCAACTTTACTCATAGAAATAATGATCATTAGGATGTCTAGAATAATTTTGCTCAAAACACATAAACAACACTGATGTGGAATACGTAAAAACCGTGACATCAATTGATTTCCGGATATTGTCCTATATGTACATACTATATCTACATATAAAATGATCATGTGTATTAACATATGTACGCATTTATTACATGTGCCCATTTGTATTACATCGTTGTTCAAAAGAAATAAAGAAACTATCTCCACAGTTGTTAAAATGCAATAAGGATGACTGCAGCTCGCCCTAATATTATTTTTAAAGTTCGGATTGCAAAATTGTCTTTCCCGTTTATTTACCATTGCAAAGACACAAGCGCTAGACTCTGCTGGAATATTTTCCCTTTCTACACGATGCAAGAATTAGCAGTCGCTTTCCAAAGCAGTATAGCGGGATTTTGCTTGACAAAAAGGCGCTATACTAACCAATGTAAACAATAGGCCATGCTTTTGAATGACAGTCAGTTCTGCATCGAAATATATAATTATATCGAATATCTTGTAACCGTAGTCATTCCTGTATTTAGCAACTGCAGAGATATTTTTATTTTGCTCGTCACTGATGACGTTCATTACATTCGTGAGTCATGATGACATTCATCAGATCTGCACTTACGCACCCAACCGTGTAAACTTCTGTCGATGTAGTACTCTGTAATACGCCTTGATGAAAATTAACTTTTTCATCCTCAGGAGTAAGTTGTTTGTTTAGATAGGGAAATGTGTTGGATACTTTCGAATTTAACAGAATTCTAGGAAAAGGCTCAGGGACAGGGAGACGGTCCTTTCCTAAAATAGTTTTATTATTTTTGATTTATTAGATTGAATTGTCAAGTTATACTTCGAACTGAATCAATGATTTACAATAACGGGTAATAATTAAAACTAATTAATTAATTACAGAGAGAATTTACAACATATAGGATAAAGTTATTAATAAGGATTCAATGTATTAATAAAAGTTATGTTTAACTTGACTTGAATTTTTTACAACTATTAGTGTTATCAATAATTTGTTACACTATTTAATTTCTAATTTAAATTAAAAACTTGCCATCTATTATGGTATGGTATAATAAATAAATATGCATGTAGAGTAAATATAAGTATGTATATAAGTTACAAATAATGATGACTTCAAACAATATTACAGAGCTACATTCAGTCTAACAACAAAAATGAGTTTAGCACAGGAGTGTAACACCAAATGAAGTGAAAAGGACAGGTGTAACTTTGTAAGAATAATGACAAAATTAAATATTACATTACAATTTAAACCTATGGATTTAATGTATTCTTCTTTGCATTAGATGATAGATTACAAGACTTTGTTGTTTGATGCTTTCCCAAATAACTTTTGTTTACATTTTTACCACATTTCCCACAAACGGCGCGTGCTTGTATAAAACCCGTGTTTATCTGTTGATTCCGACTTAAAGCAGCAACTCTTTCACTTAAGTTTTTCCATTTTTCAGTGTCATCTTTCAGTCCACTTTCCAGGGTTTCAATTCTTTCGTGATGAACACCGACATCCTTCCTAAGGCTTTCATATTTTTCCCCAAATTTCTCGAACAGGGACGTTATAACTATTTGGTTTGCGCTGCAAATAAGTAAATAAAACAAAACAACGTTTACATAAGCAATTATGATTATCTGAATAATGCATGATTTAACAATAAAAAATCTACGTTGTTGGTATCTAGTTCTAAGTTGTTTACCGTCTCCAAAGTCTAAATAGTTACAAGTTACATAATCTGTACACTACCAATAAATAAAATGAGTAGCTGTGAACAAACCTGATCAACCGCTCTTCAAACTTGGAAATCCAACTGAAACTCTGTGGGTTCTCTTCCTCAGCACTTGGCTTCTTCGTATTTTTTAAGAATAATAATTTTTCTTTTTTATCACAAGTAAATCTGCGTTTTCTAGTTTCCTGGCTGTCACGTGCGACTCGTTTATTGGCACTACCCTCATGTCGATGTTCAATTGTGGAGGTGACACAAAGTGATTTATCGAATAAAGATTCTTCACTCCTTTCAAATATTGATGAGCTGGTGTCACCACCACCGCCGCTGTTTACGTGTTTGGGATTTAGTGCCCGTGTTTCACGAACAGAAGCCATGTTCGATTAGCAAACTTATAGTAGCTAATTGAATTAATCAAGTACTTATTAAAATAAAAGATTGTGATAGACTGAATCAGGATATTTTTGATTTCATGTGCTATTCTATTTTCTATAATACTAATATTCAGTTCCAAAATAATTACTAGCTTCTCCAACAAACCTTTCGGCAGTCACGGCACTTTTGATATGTGCAGTTGAGACACTAACGTCAAAAGTTGAAAGTAAACTTCTATTTAGTAAAACTATTTTAGGAATGGACCGTCACGTCTCCCCGTCCTTTAGCTTTTTCCCAGAATTTTGTTAAAACACATTTCGCTACTTAAACAAACAACTAACCCCTGAGGATAAGGTTTATTTTCATCAAGGCGTATTATAGCGTACCTAGGTTGACTTTTATACGGTAGCGAAGAGTTTTGGTACTTTAGGATCCTTCGGCGACAATTTGTTTATTAGACAGTTAACAATTTATATGCAGTGGAACCTCGCTATAAGAGGCCTCCATATAAGAGATCCTTTGGGCTCGCATGTCATACATGGTTATATGCATACAAGCTCTCTTTATAAGAGAATTTCTATATAAGAGGCAGATTTTCGTGATTTATAGCGTTCTCTTATAGCGAGTTTCCAGTGTATAGCGGTCTTTTTAATAAGAAATATCTCGCTACAACGGTGTTTTAATAAGGGAAATTTTGATATAGCGGTCTTCCTTATAAGAGCAGACACGCTATAACGGTAGTAATGTTTTTCTCTATGGAAGCAAAGTTGCATGAGATTGTGACCCTTATATGTATAAAAGGGATTTATTATAGCGGTCAAATTTTGCAGTATTACGCAGAAGGGCTGTTATAAAGAGTTTTTGCTGTATAATAGAAACAAACTTATCTTCCTCACATTACTCCCCCTTTTTGTGCAGTTATTTGTCCTCAACTTTGTATTCACTCCACTTTCACTTTTTTTGCAGTTAATTTTACAGACCGAACTTTGTGTGCAGGGGTGTGCAATGTTTCTAAAGGGGAAATGCACACTCTATAGGGAATGGATTTGGAGAGTAAAGAACATTATTAAATATTCAGAAGAAAGTTTGTTTTCAGAGAGAAAGAGAGACATCATAAATATTAGCGTGTATATCTTTTCATTACGTTTATCTGTCTAAAGCGACAATTTTAAATTAAGCAATAATGAAGAATTCATTAAAAAGGCACTTATTCCCTGAATAATTTAAGCTGAGTGTTATGACTTTTTAAACATTCTTTACGCCTCAAGAATTTTACTTTCCTGGAGTTTGCAGCAACTTTAAACATACGCTTACAAAAGCTTCCAAATCCTCCTACTTTTATTTCCAGTTTTCTCCACAGAGAGTTTTTGCAATTTTACACCTTACATTACCTCTCTTCTCTTTTAGATTTAGACTTGGAATTTGACATTTTCTAGGAATTTTTCTAACAATTCTATATACATCGCTACATACAAACCTTGAGGTGCAAAGCGGGTTATCTCCATTTGTCAAACATACGACAAGATGGGTTACCTATCAATATTTAAAGTGCAAAATGGGTTAACTCTAACAATCCCAACGCCATTTTGATTAAATTTGCGTTTAAATGTTCAATGTTTTTGGACGTGAATTTTAGATTTCAATGCTTTCTTTACCTTTTAAACAATTTTTTCCAAATTCTTTCTAAAGGTGGTGAGCTTACTTAAGGAGAGGAGATCGGAGAGATGAAGTCTTTGGAGGAGGACGTCGTGACCAGAGGCCTGAGGAGCTCCGGGGAGGAAGTTCCCTATCCCCTGTGTAACGAGTCCTTGAACAACTCCTCAGACCCGATTTACAACTTTACACTCAACTCCCTCCTCTGCAATAAGTCCTATGAGCCCATGATATTCGTGGCGGTGAGTCCCATTCATTTTATTTTTATCCCGAAAAAAAAGCATCCAAACCAAAGTCTTCCCCTTTTCTCTCAATCATTAGCAGCAGCGCCAATCCACGCGTCAATAAATCACTAGCAGGTGCTTTATCAAATATTCAAATCATTTCCTGTGCGTAACAACAGGAATATTAACATGCAATCAATGTTGCTAGAATTCGTGTGATTTGCCCCTACAACGCAGTAGAAATTACATACAAATTGTCAGTAAATTGTAATCATTGTAAAACACGAACGCATTAGCACACAAATTGAAGCTACAAATTGGTTTTTAAACTAAACAAGAAATTTTAAATTTCCCGCCTTGCTATATAGAATATTTGAAAAATAAAACCTCTGCTATATTTTGTTAGGGAATAAGAAATAAGAAGCGGCGAGATTCAAAGATTTTTGAGCAAAATTCTTCAAGCCCATGATGATGCGAATGCGGTATGAAGATTATGCACTCGAGGAAGCTGCGGATTATAAATGGAGAAAGTGTGAGAGGAAAAAGCATTAAATCCCACTTGTCCAATGCACGCACACAAAAAATTGATGATGCAAATACGTACACACATATACATACAAAAACGAACATACCACAAGAGCATCGGTAGAGATGCAAAATGAGCCATCTCCATGCATATGTGTCTACATAGCCTATGATGTCTATAACAGTTGCTAAACAAAAAATCCTACAAACTTAAAATCTTATCTTGCATTTGTAGGTTCGCATATATAAGCAGATAGCTTGTTTTGCTTTCCTATACCTTCCTTACTTACATAAGTGTTGGCTATAGAGAACACGGGATTAAATGTCCTCTAATCACCACATAACTTATATCTAATTATGGGTGAGTAAGTATCTATGGACAAGGTTAAATTATTATTGTGGCGGGGTGGTGGTAAAGCGTTGAAGTTGAGGTCATAAAACAGGATTTCCTTACAAACATAACTTCCAATTGGGATTCTCAAAGCCTAAAACGGAGAAAGAGAGAGAGGGGGAAGGAATAAATGAACATAAGTTTTATGGCCCTCCGCCCCACCCTCACGAAACCTTCACCGAATATTTAACACACACACACTTTCTCCCTATTCTTTCTATGTGTGTGTGTGTGTGCTAAACCCCTTCTATATTATTCTCTCTTTCTCTAATTTCTTTTTTTCGTCTAAATTCTCCACTCCGGATTAGCCCCAGCTCTTCATTTATCTTCCTAACCACCACACCTTTACCATAATTCCCTTTCTATCTTTTCCACACCAAACATCTTATTTTTCTACTTTCTCCCGTTGTATTCTTCAGCCGTCCCCGTATTTTTACCAATAGTAGGCGTGCTGAGATTTTGCAAAAAAGAAAGATATTACTTTTTTATTAGACCAAACAAATGTGGCGGGTAATCTGGCGAGTAAAAAGAGTTTCATAATAGCCGGAATATTTCCGGAATATTTGGTACAAAAGGAAGTCTCCGTTTTCTCTTGACGACGAGAACGGCAAATGATTCTTTATCTGACGAGTTTTAAGGTCTGTTGAGTTTTTTGTGTTCTGGATCACGAATCTAAGCTTATTAATTTGACAAAATTCAGTTTTCCTATCTGAAATAATTGCGTCCAGGCGAATTTCTGTTCATGTAAAAAAATTTACTGTCGGAGACTATGATGTTTGTATGTATTGTTATTGTGATTACTGTTGCTGCTTGTTGTGCAGAGTTGTGGTTTTGGGCCAAGAAAAGAAAAGATGTGTGTGTGACGGACATTTTTATGAGCCCATAGTCGGCCATCCGTGGCGAAGCACAATGAGGACGCGGAATGTGTTGGTCCGGTGTTTGGCATGTGTGGCTTGTTAGGAGAGAATGTCGCGGTTGTTGTTATTGTTGTTAGCGACTGCCCTGCCTTTTGCATTGTGTCAAAAGAATTCCGGCAACGCGTGAAAGGCCATCATCGTCATTTGACATGATCGTACATATATCGTCGTTAAAAATGGCAAACGTGATAAAATTTGTGTAACGTTGGCATGGTTTAAAAACACTTTTAGAACCTTTTCAAGTTTAACCGACGATATGTACATACAGAAAGGAAATACATATTTCCCTCATTATCTCTTCTTGTTCTTATTATTATTATTCTCCTTTTCGTTCTATACAAAGATATTCTGACTTTTTCACGCACTTCATCGCGCCCCTTCCCTTCCGCACCCCGAATCTGCCAATCATCTTCACACCACGCTGTTCCTCCTTTTTCTCATTATTCCAGTTGTTTTCTTACATTTCTTCTTTTTCTTCTCACCGCAAAACTTACTGTTGTTAGTGCATATACATACATACAAAATTTGTATAATGTGAATCTTCATTTATTCGCCTCATTATCCCTTTTTCCTCCCATTAACACTCACTTGAGTAAGCGAGGGATGGAGGGGAATTCCGCAATTTAGTGAATAAAGCAAATGAGCAGGCAGTTATTTTTCGTCGCTTTTAGAAATATTGGCGAAGTAGACTGCAGTAATTATACAGCAATAAAGATGAGCTGATAAGCGGGGATTTTCTTGAAACGCACATAGCGTTTTCCATGCATAAATTCATAGGTAATTAGTAATTATCACTACATTCCGGTACATTTCGTTTTCGGGAAATGAGAGGTAAAGATGTCAGTAATTGGAGCTAAATATGTATTTGTTTTGTATTAATTTTTGTAAATTAAATTTCTAATTTTATTTTAATTTTCTGTGTGGCAATTTTTGGTTTTATTTTGCATGTTATTGTAAGTTTTGTTTTATTTTGTCAGAGTTTTGTTGCTTTTTGTACTAAATTTAAAATTTTGTTTAAAGTTGTTGTTTATGTGTGGGTTTTTGGTTGTTGTTTTTGTTGTGGATTTTGTTGTGGTTTTTGTTGTAGTTTTTGTTGTAGTTTTTGTTGTAGTTTTTGTTGTAGTTTTTGTTGTAGTTTTTGTTGTAGTTTTTGTTGTAGTTTTTGTTGTAGTTTTTGTTGTAGTTTTTGTTGTAGTTTTTGTTGTAGTTTTTGTTGTAGTTTTTGTTGTAGTTTT
>JAQGAK010002590.1:0-19393 GCA_034696945.1 Lipothrix lubbocki
ATCAATCGGGAAAAGTGGACAAAACAGTGCGCTGTGCCGACGCCACTGACTTGCATGAAATATGCGCCTGGCCGACTGCGTTGTGCTATTAGGGAAATAAGCTATATACACTGAAAACATACGTAACATACGTTGTAAAAAAATATTGCTAAGCAGTCCCTGTTTTTAATACTGCCTAATGATTTCCTATTAATGAGTAGTTATGCATTAAAATTATATGTTGCCCTCAATTACCACTATAATTCCTAAAAATTACGTGCTTAGAAGCACGAGGATACGAATTACTTTCTTCGAATTTGGATTATTAAATGTTTGTAAAAAAATCTAATGAATTTCAAAGGTGGACATGAATGATTTTAAAAGAAAACAACTAATTATATTCACCGTCTATATCATCATTCGAGAAACAAGATCCAGAAATCTAAATTCCGAAGATGGGAAGCGAATTAATTTACTATGGTTTCATGTTATTCCTGAACTAACGTATAGTTTAACAAATTGATTTAAGCAATATAATAAATTTTAAATGTTTTCGATTTTTATCAATTTTGGTCTTAAACTCATTTGCTGATACGTCGCAACAGAGTTGTACAACTTGGAAAAAAACTAATGAAAATGTTTTGGATGCATTTGTTTACGTACAACTCAAATTTTATTATTACCTAAAGATATTTGCACAATATTTTGTTATTTATTTTTACGTAATATACGTCTTAATTTTCTGCAACCAGCAAATTCATAGTGTTTTCAAAGATGATTTTCAAAATAGTCAGGACTATTCCTCGGTCTATATAGTAACAATTTTTGACATACGTCCGCAAGGTTTGAAACGCTTGTATGCGCTTGTGCACCCAAGGCTCACATGGTACTTCTTTCCAAGAGTGAAGAGTTGCAGAAGACTTGGTGTGCAATTGTCCTACTTTTCCGAACACCGCGACTAGACATACTAACAGAATAATAACTGTCTGGATGAGCACTACGTATATTATAGCACTAGCACCATGAATGCACCCATATATCCCGTAAATTATTCCACACACGGCCAACCATTCAAAGGCTGGAAGTACGATTGGGCCAAAAACAATGTCCGCAATCTTATTGATCAAGGTAATACTTCCGAAATATTTAATGAAGTTTCTCCCAGTACGGAAATGATCATTGGTCCTGTAATTTGCTCCTCCAAACCTGCCCCACCGAGTTTCATCAACAAAAAATATACAATATAAATAAGCGAGTGAAAGATTTTAATTTTAAAATACTGCTCTTCTTTTAGAAATATATAACCAAATAATTTTGTCTCATTTTACCGTAGCTCTTTGCAAGCAGAGACACCAAGGAATATTATTGGACAGATGACAAATCCCCAAACCATCATAACTGGAGCAATTGTAATGAAGAAGTGCGTGGCTAAAAGGGCGGAGAGTAAGTACTGACCGGGTTGTATGGGCTCCTCAAAGATGGAAGTAACGTAAATGGGTAGGAATGGGACAACAAACTGACTGAGAATTAATTGCGGGACAACGATGAGGCCAGTGAAATACATCGCTGCTGCAATTATTCCGGCTGTATCATCCGGATGGCGTTCGAATTCTGGAAAAGATTAGAACATTTTGTTTATGTTTTAGAATTAAGGCACAACAATGATATACAATTATTATTACAAACGGAAACAATTATTCGTGTTTGCATTTTTATATGTCGAATTGTAAGGGGTCCATGTATATCAGTAGACCCATTTGTAGTTTCTTACCCCGATACTCCTTGTAATTGACACTGAACATATCCAATAGCAGAACAAATTCGTCGTGCAACATAATTTGCGTGACTTCGTACGCAACGATTATTCCAATAATTGTGACCACAACCACTATAAACGGCTTCATCATTGCGGAGAGTGGGTCAGTCCTATTCATTACTTGCAAGCAGTTGGTCACTAGGAAGGTTAAATAGGCGAGGTGACAGCCGGCATTAAACATCCAGACGCGTTTGCGAACTTTAGACATCGTCACTTTAAGGCGCCGAGTCCGATTATCAATTTCGTAGGGTCCAGCACAAGTTATTGTGAGCCATTGAAACAGTTTGTAGAAGTATTTGTCCAACAATGTTGTATTGCTACTCATATTGTAACTTCTTATTTGTTCAAAACGAATTTGACGATATAAACGTGTGGACGATAGGTCCGATGGATAGAATCGTAGTTTTGGAACAGAAGTACAGGCACTATGTGTCAACGTGTAGAACAGCTTGCTATTTTTTGGTTTTTGAAAAACAAAAAAAGAAAACTAATCCTATGCTGGCTTAAATTGCTATGTACAGGATAGAATGTATTCATATATTTTGAGTGTCATTTATTTGTCGTTTTCGTAGAAGTAATTATTATAATTGTAATAGTAATTACGACTATATTAGAAATGCTTTTAGAGCTAGGACGATTTCATCGCTTATTTCATCGATTCTTAACAAATTTATTGGTAAATTGTAAGGAATAAGCCATGGCGAAGTCTTGAAAGCATAAACAGAGTTGCAAAATCTGTTGTAAAGCCATGGGAAATTTGTGTGCCGGCAATAAATGTGCACGTGTTCGTACTTAATTGCACACAAGCTGCAATTAATTAGGATTTAAAAATTACATTGTCATTTATTACAATTTTAATACCTAATTCCCGTGCCAGTACGAATGACTTAGAGGTTATTACGTGATTTTATCAAATAATCTGCCAATTAAAAACGTACTAATGAACACTTTAAGTGTAAGAGAAATTCCCCGCATGAGAATTCCGAAATTAAACAGTGAAATATATGTTTAAGAGCTCCCTATATAAGGAAAACCTTTTGAAAAACATTGATTTTGTGATTTATAACGGTCTCTTATAGGGAGACCTCAGTGTAAATCGATTTTTAATCTAGGCTGATTTAATAAGTAATCATGCATACAATGTAAAAATGTGATGATTTTATATTTTGAGAATGAAACCTAACAAGAGTTGTTGTATGTCCGAACCGATTTAAATGCTTTACATGAGAAGCTCTTTATTACAGTATCCTACAAAACTTCAAAATTGGGCCGTCATAAAGAAGTTGTCTTATAAGAGGCTAAATTACACGTCAATTATTTTTGCAGGGCGGTAAAACTACTGCAGCTTTATGAAATGTCTGCAGTTAAAAAGAAGGCCGTTGTAACGAGTCTCAACTGTATTTTCAAAATTACATAGTTAAAATATACAAAAAGTAATTGGGTGAAATAATATTCGACAAGTAAGTTGGAACAAATTACATTCTAGAACATTTTCAAGTTGGGGTTAGTGGGACAGGAGCAAATTAGTAGTGCACTCGAAAATAATTGCCACCACTTTTAAAACCGTGCATCGGTCCAAAGAGTAGCATTGTCCAACCTTGACGGTGAGCTCCTTGATGGAGGCAATAGATTTTTTAATCCAAAGTGTCCGAATATGAGCAGTCTTCCACGACTCCAGTGTAGCTTTTAAGTGCTCAGTCATAGTGGTGCACAAACTCAGCATGGCAACAAGTCCGTAGAGAAGAAATGTGCCCAACAGCAGCAATATAATGGACACAATCCCAGTGCTGCGAACCGCTCCGTGGAAAGCCAGAACTACGCAAGCAATCTGGAGCCACTTGAAAGTCGGGAGGACTAATGGGCTGTAGATCAGATTTCCTACAATGAATGCCAGCTGGAGATTCCGGATGGTTTTTTGGAAGTAATCCTCCGTCCTGTAGGCACTCACTGTGCGTTTAGGCTGGCCATCCAGACTGTTTGAAATTTAAAAAATTTGAAGTTTTTATCAAAAAATGACTACAATCTGTAAAACAATGATCATTAATAATATAATTGTTACTACTTTAATTCAATCAATTGTATTAAAGTATGTACACCAATTTAAATTAAATTACTCATTCAAACTTACAGTGAATAAATGAATTTGCAGTAAAACTATTAAACGAAAATCAAGTGTCGCCTAACATGACGCATTTCTTCTCGAGTAATAACATGGAGTTGCGCTATGCATACAAGGAAAATCACTGCGTCAGGGTGTGTGACACGAGATTTACTGCTGATTCCCGAATTTACTGCGAATTCAATTATATTACTGATGGTTTCAAAATATCCTTATTTTTGATCTTTTATTGTAAATTAAAATTTTACCGAAAAAATAAATAAACGATTTTACCGCATGTCTTTGCCGATTTCCCACACCAGTATTAGCCACGGCAAAATTGCGCACTCCAACATGCTGGCCAAGGGGCCATTTACCAGGCAAAGATAAAGCATCGGGCAAAGCAATGCAACACCGCTAAAAAAGTTCAGATCCTTTTCACCCAGCAATGATGTCAGGAGCAAGGGACATTGCGGAATAGCAACTTGCAAGAAGAGCAGAACGATGAGTGCGAAGAGTAAAATGGAACAGTGTCCCATAATAAAAAGACCGGGCAAATCGTTCTTAAACCTCGCGCGCCAGCTTTCTTTTTTTAGCGCGCTTCTTTCCTTCGGAGTGAGATGTTCTAAACCAGAAGTTGTATGAGTTACTATATGTGCATATAATACATTTCCATATTTATTGTCTTATTAGTAAATTAGCAATATTAAAAAATACCATTTAGGCCTTTACAAAGGTACATATAAAGCCGGACTAAAAGGACAAAGTCCACATGGAAGAAGAATTGCGTCAACTGGTAGGGAAGGAACATGAAGACAAATACCACAATCGTTATTAATATGGGCGTGAACATTTGAGCCAAAGTGTCTTTTCTGTGCGCGAACTGCCAACACCTAAAAATCAAGAATCCTAAGTACGCCCCCATAAGAAACATATTTAAAACCAATAAATACATTCTCCACTTCGTTTTTGGCACGCGAAGTTCCATCCTTGGAATGTCAATAACATAGGGAGTAGACAGTGTGTATTTTGCAAATACGAACGTGCCCCGCAAAAAGAAATCCGCCAGGGGGCTAATGGTCCACACCTTTTCAACTGAATTGTTAGGCCAGAAAATTTGTAGGGCGTCGGATATAAATTCAGTAATGAATTCGTAAATCATTTTAAATCTATACAAACTATGCGGAGTAGAAACTATTAAACAAAATAGTTCATAATTTGAAAACGAATGTTACGTTACGTAAACATTTGATGTAATTATTTCTGTGGAAATTCGAACGTCATGTAATCTATCTAAGGAGCTATTTCAAAGCGAAGAACAGTACAGGACAATAGCTACAATACAATATTTTAAGGGAAATTACATTTGTTCAACACATGTGGAATATAGGGAGTAAAACCTCGTATAAAATAATAATTACCAGCTCGAAATTATAACCTTGAAGTATACCTTTCTATTTAATAACTTCTCCATAAAATATTGGGAGGCCAATAAAAAATCAACTTTTAACTTTGAATAATAGTAATTATTCCCTTCCTAATCTTAATGTATATATTTAAGTATCTTAATTACCGCCGTACTTAAGCAATATGTATCTCTTCATCTAATATAATAACTGTTTAGCTAAGTTTTCAAAGTATTTGCGAATTGCAATTTTGTGACAATCACGTGTCGAATAATGAATCAGTCTGTTCGATTTACGTATCCTTATGTATCATGAATGCAAAATCTGTTTTTGTAAAAACATTTCCAAAAATTTCTCATTTAGATTGATTTATTATGTGTATAATTTAAAAGATGCATAATGAGGTTTGCAATGTTTTATTTTGGTAAAATAAATAATATTAACTATTAGAATTTAGGGTTGACATGTAGTGATTTATTTACCTTTAGTATTACTTACTAGTATTTACGTTTCGTACTTTTAATTACCATCGACCGCCTTAGAACTAAAATAGTGTGTAGAGATTTTTCCCATCTTTTGGAAATCTAATGAGAAAGTTGGGGTAATGAAAATTTACGTACAATTATGGATCTTGGTATTTTATTTTTGATACACATAATATTAATTTATCTTATTTTTCTGCAACCAACAAATTCATAGTGTTCTCAAAGATGATTTTCAAGATGGTTAAAACTATTCCTCGATCCACGTAGTAACAATTTCTAACATACGTCCGCAAAGCTTGGAACGCTTGTATGCGCTTTTGGATCCAAGGCTCACATTTTACCGCTTTCCAAGATTGAAGGGTCGCGGAAGACTCTGTGTATAACTGTCCCAGCTTTGTAAACACAGTGACTAGACAGACTATCAGGACAATAACGATTTGGATCAGCGGTATACGTATAGCAAAAGAGCCATGAATACAGCCGTAAATTCCGTACACAATTGCACATATGGACAACCCCTCAAACGCTGGAATTATGATTGGACCAAAAACAATGTTTCCCAGATTGTTGACCAGGGACATTCGTCCCATATATTTAATAACATTTTTCCCCGAACGGAAATTATCCGTAGTCAAGTAGTTTACTCCGCTAAACCTGTACCACCAAAATGATCAAGTTAGATATTTAAATTTAATTTTAAATCGAAATTATACATATTCTTTACATGCAGTTGAAACTCTTTATAACGGCACCCAATAAAGCGGCAAAAAGTGACTGGCTTAAAGATGTGCGCTAATAAGCGAGTCAAAGTAAAAAGTAAATTTAATTCTGAGGCCCAAAAATGTGAGCGTTAATGGGAGTCTGCTCTTTTAAAGAAGACCGTTATAGCGAGTCTCACCTGTACATGGTATAAATTTAAAATGAAATACTTCCGTGAGTGCATCAGTTATTAATTTTTCAAAACTCAAATTCAAAATACATATTGAGCCTCTTTACAATAATAAGATCTAATTTTGCTCATAATTCTTAAAAGTGATTTTAACCATTTAATTAATATTATTCATAATAATAAATTCAGACATCACTGTTATCTCACCGTAACTCCTTGGATATGACGACTAAAATAAATATTATTGGACACGTGACGAATCCCCAAACCATGATAACTGGAGCCATTGTAATGAATATGTACGCGATTACAATGGTTGAGAGTAAATATTGACTGGGCTGTATGGGTTCATCCCATATGGACATCACGTAAATGGGTAAGTAGGGAACAAAAAACTGTGCAATAATAATTTGCGGAACGAGGCCGACACCAGTGAAATACAACGCTGCTGCAATTTTACCAGCTGTATCATGCCCTGTACGTCCGAGTCCGTCTTTCGTACCGATAGGATTAACGAATTCTGAAAAATTGCAATTCGAACAATGTTTAGGAATCGTAGCACAATAATAAAAAAACAAGGTTGCCGATATATCAATACACGGAAACCATATTTAAAGTGCGTACATAGCGTTGGTGGAGATGCAAAATATGCACAATGTCGCCGTTATACAAAAGTATTGTTAAAGATATCCTAATTTCATGAAAGGTTATACCAAGGGAAGAAATTAAACTATTGGTATTGTGGGTTGCTGTTCTTAGTAAGGTTGGTTTTCGCTTACTTTGGTAGTCTTTGTAGCAGATGCTGAACACATCCAACATTAAAACAAATTCTTCGTGAAACAGAATTTGCGTTGTTTCGTACGTAACAACTATTCCCGTTACTGTTATCCCAACGATTAGAAAAGGCTTCACTCTTGTAGACACCGGGTCAGTCTGAACCATTACTTTCAAGCTGTTGGCAGCAACAAAGGTTAAGTACGCCAAATGACAGGCAGCGTTAAAAATCCAGATGGCTTTGCGGACTTTAGACGCCGTCACTTTAAGGCGCCTGGTCTTGCTGTCGATTTCATAAGGCCCGGCACAAGTTACTGTGAGCCATTCAAACAGTTTGTAAAAGTATTTGTCTAACAATGAAGTATTGTCCGCCATATTGCAGTTTCGTAACTGTAGAAACTGAACTTGATGATTCAAACGTTGTTCGGCTATGGAGAAGAACCAGAAAAATATTTTCACACCATGTTGAAAGTGTTGACGATTCAGTAACATTTATTACAAAAACTAATGCGAATTGTATTCGTTTGTTGAGTGTATTTTAAGATGTAATAATTATTATCACAAGAAATTGCGGCTACATTAGGAATGGATTTAATGTTAGACAAAATACATTTTACGCAGTACATTTTATATTTTTGGATATATGTATATACAAAATCAGTTGCTAATGAATATAATTAAGGCTAAACGGTGTAATTTACAATCTGAAATAGGTTATGATAATACTGAAAGCCTAAATAAACCATGGTGTTTTGAATAAATTTGTTGATTTGAGTGACATTAAATACAAATAATTCTATTTTACCACCATGTGAAAATTATCACGAGAAGCGGATTTAGGGCAACGAAATCCAAAGCAACGACCCAACGAATCATTTTGTGTCACGTCTACGCACAAACACTCAAAATCTAAAACTGCGATCGATGAATCGATAGCTAGTGAGCGAAGCGTTAAGTCTATGAGAGGAAACGCAATGCGAAATAAAGGCAGTTTATGTGAATAAAAATGGAAGAAAATCATGATATGCGTATGGTGGAACAACCGGATGTACATACTTGATTTAAAAGATAATGGAGCATTCAAAAATTATGTCACCACAAGACAAAGAACGGCATACGTACGCAGTGAAATGACACGCTTAAACATAGGACCGTTTGCACCTTTTTAAATTCCCCCGCCGTCTCGCACTGTGGAAAGACGTAATTGCTGAATGTTCCCTAATGATGCGCGTTGTGGGAACGGGAGGGAAAATATAAATTATTCATGAAAGAAAAGTGGGTAATGTACAATGTACAGGTACATAATTTACGTTTTGAAATGCTTTTTAAACATTTTTCTAATGCATTCGAGAAACGTTCCAATGTTGGTAGATTAGCTGAATACAGAATTAAAATATGGCAGGTTTAACCATATACAAGAAGCTTTAGTCGTCAAAAGCAATCACCACCGCCGTCTTTAGTCCGACAAAAGCAAATTGGTGGTGTACTCAAAAATAATCCCCACCACTTTCAAGACCGTGCATCGCTCCAGGGAGTAGCATGGACCAACTTTGACGGTTAATTCTTCAATAGAGGCAATTGATTTCTTAATCCAAAGTTTTTGAACATTAGCTTTCCGCCATGACTCCAGTGTAGCTTTGAAGTGCTCAGTCATGGTGGTGCACAGACTGAGCATGGCTACAAGTCCGTAGAGAAGCAATACGCCCATTAGCAGCAATATTATGGACACAATCCCAGTGCTGCGAACAGCGCCGTGAAATGCCAGAACTGCGCAAACAATCTGGAGCCACTTGAATGTCGGCAGAACTAATGGGCTGTATATCCGATTTCCTAAATTGACTTCCATTTGAATATTTCTGTAGATTTTTATGAAGGAATCCTCCGTCCTGTAGGCACTGACCGTGCGTTTAGGTTTCCCATCCAGACTATTTACAATGTAACATATGTTTCATCGAAGTAAATATTATAATATTAAAGGAAATTAGTTATTGCAATTATATAAGATATAATGCATATTAGAGTAATGTAAAATGTTAAAAAAGTATTTACCACACTTCATTGCAAATTTTCCAACAAACGATTATACATGGGAGAACTGCGCACTCCAACATGCTTGCCAGGGGACCATTGGCCAAGCAGAGATAAAGCATTGGGCAGAGCAGCGCCGCCATGTTAAAAGAGTTCAGATCTTTCTCATCCAGCAATGACGTCAGGAGTAAGGGACATTGAGGAATGGTGAATTGCATCACTAGCATAATGAGCATGACGCTGAGTAAAATGCAACAATGTCCCATAATAAAGATACCGGGTAGATCTTTCTTCACCCTCGCCTGCCAGCTTTCCCTTTCTAGCGCGCTCCTTTCCCTTTGGGTAAGATGCTCTAAACCGGAGAATATATTGCATATTATAAAAATAGTTTATACACAATGCATAAATATACAGATTTAAAATAAGTTTAAAGAAATTACCCCGCTGTACACCACACATGTAAACATAGAGCCGGACATAGATGATAAAGTCCTCATGAAAGAAGAATTGCGTCAACTGGTAAGGCAAGAACATTAAGACAAAGACGGCCATTGCGATTAATATGGGCGTGAACATTTGCGCAAATGTATCTTTCCTTTGAGCAAACTGCCAACATTGCAAAACCAAGAATACTACGTATACTCCCATAATGATAATATTTAGAACCAATATATACATCCGCCAATGCCTTTTTGGTACGCGGAGTTCCATTCTTGGTATGTCAATTTCATACGGGGTGGATAAGGTGTATTTTGCTAAAACTAGAGTGATCCTCAAAAAGAAATCCGCCAGGGGGCTAATGGTCCACACCTTTTCAACTGACTTATTGGGCCAGAAAATTTGTTGGACATCTGAGATGAATTCAACAACCATTTTCAATCGAATTACACCGCTGATTAGAAAATAATTACCAGTAATACGTTATGGGAATATAATCAATAATTCCAGACAATTTGAAACGTTTTTTATTTTACGGAACTGTTTCATACAGCTAGGCACAATATCAGGAAACAATATTTCAACACAATATTTTAAGGCCTATTACATTTGTCCTACGCGTAAGTTATGAGGAAAACAATCGCTACACACCAATAATGATGGAAATGAATCACTTAACTTCCTTAAAATCTTTACTTGGTTTAAATTAGTTGAATTTCCAATCAGAGTTATTTACAGCAATTTTTTCTGGATCAGCTCAAAAGGACCGTTCTACCTGTGGTACCACCAATTACTGATAAGTAGGACAAATTTTAATAGCTAAATTGTAACTTTTATATGACAACTCCTAATTTGTTAATATAAAGAATAACTAAGCATGATGGAAAAATTATTTACTATTTTGTTGTAATAATATACAAATTGAAGCGTAGTTTTAAGTAGTGATAAAATAAAAATTTGCAGTGCCAAATAAAAAATTTAACCGTGCCTTTATTAATAAATGTAGTACCTTTTTATTTATAATAACTTGCATCTATAATATAAAATCTGCATTTCCCCACTAACATTTTACAATTACTACTGTCATTACTAAGCACTTAAAACAATTAATATTAAGTGTAATTAATTACTCCCACTGCCTCTAGTGTTATTAGTTCTTTGGAGATAAAAGTTGTCACGTTGTTTGTAATTTACAATTTAATAGCATTCACTTGTCAAGGAATGAGTCCATCTGTTTAATTTACGTAATGAATGCAAAATCCATTAACAAATCCTTAATCCAATAACATTCGTAAAAATAGCTCAAAAAATTTATTATAATGGAACAGTATGTTTGTCAAAACAAATTCTGCCTGTCGCCCACAAAAAATAAACTACGCTTAACTAGCGTTTTAATTCGTTCGAAATCAACCGGCGTCGAACTAAAATTGTACACCATTTTGTTTATCTATATTTGGAGCCCATTTTTCAGGATTGCTTTTCTTGCTCAATCAAGCGAAAATTCGAGCTTGTAATCTAAATAATAGGTAACTAGGTTAAACTCCCGATAACGGTAAGCTTTATAAGGGCAGACTCCGTTTAACGTTAATTCAATTAACATGAAGTATTGACTCCTATAAGACCTTCGTTTATAACGGTCAAATCTTTTAGCTTTGAAGGGTGCCGTTATAAAGAGTTTCCACTGTATTTTTAATTTCAATTGTAACATATTTTTCCTTAAGCATCCATAAAGAAACCTCATTGATAATGATGGAACAATATCTTTGTAATGGATAATAAATACTACATTCCAATTTCTTGGACGTTTTTTATTCCCATCATAAGTTGAGTTGTAATTACCTCCGTAGTTTTTATGACATTTGAGAATAATTATCTCGTATATATAGTATGTATATACTCTTAATATGTAGGAGATTAATATACATGGCATATTGATTATTTTTGAATGAGTTGGTAGGGAGCCTAAATTTCTGATGAAAAGAATTTAGGTTGTATTGCTTATACATACATGGAATTTTGGATTCATACATGATTTTGATATTATAACTGAATGTATAGAATTTATGTTTCTACAACAAGCAAATTCATGGTGTAATTCATTCTCTGGGAGTATGTAATCAAAATGCGAAATGGTTATTTAAGAAAATTTTAACAAGTCCCGCAAATTTCATGGGACAAGAAATACGATTGATAGTACAGCAATAGCCTAATTAAAACAGTTTTATATGAAATGTAGGTTGGACTTACAACAAATTAAAATTTATTTTGTTTTACCATTATTGCTATTTTCAACGAAATAAGAATACAAAACCAAAGTCACTTTACGAGCCAACAAATATTTTTTGTAATGCCTACTTTAAACATCATGAAATACACACATATTAAATTAGATAATATTTGTACTGATAATTTGCAGCAGAACTATCCATTTTGATGGTTCGTTTAGGTTTGTCACAAGAAGATTATTATTGTCACAGAAAGAAGGAAATCAATAATAATGACATTTAACGCTGGCTTTAGCGCGATAGGAGCAAATTGGTGGTGTACTCAAAAATAATCGCCACCACTCTCAAGACCGTGCATCGGTCCAGACAGTAGCATGGTCCTACCTCGACCGTGAGGTCCTTGATGGAAGCAATGGATTTCTTGATCCAAAGTTTTTGAATATGAGCAGTCTTCCATGACTCCAGTGCCGCTTTTAAATGCGCTACCATGGTGATGCACAGAGTGAGCATGGCTACAAGCCCGTATAGGAGCAATACACCGATCAGCAGCAATATAATGGATACAATCCCAGTGCTGCGAACAGCTCCGTGAAATGCCAAAACTGCGCAAACAATCTGGAGCCACTTGAATGTCGGCAGAACTAATGGGCTGTATATCCGATTCCCTAAATTTATTAAAATTTGGAGGTCTCTGTAGATTTTTATGAAGGCATCCTCCGTCCGAATTGAACTGATTGTGCGTTTTGGTTTGGCATCTAAACTATATTTTTAAATTTAAGACCATTTCCATTAAAATTAGGATTTAAAGTAACATAGAATGAAAATTAAATTAATTATAAAAACAATAAATTATAAATAATTATGGTAATAAATATTGATGTTAAATCATTAAAATAAAATATTAAGGAAAGCCAAAATGACGGAGAAAACTTAAAAAATGCGTAATAAAATTTACCACAATTCATCGCAAATTTTCCAGGAAGCTATTAGGACCGGCAGAACGGCGCACTCCAACATGCTCGCCAAGGGACCATTGGCCACGAGGAGATAAAGCATTGGGCAGAGCAGCGCCACAATGCTAAAAAAGTTCACATCTTTCTCATCCAGCAATGACGTCAGTAGCACGGGACACTGAGGAATCGTGAATTGCAACATTAGAAGGATAGGCAGTACGCTGGCTAATATGCAACAATGTCCCATAATAAAGATACCGGGTAGATCTTTCTTCACCCTCGCCTGCCAGCTTTCCCTTTCTAGTGCGCTTCTTTCCCTTCGGGTAAGATGCTCTAAACCGGAATATATTGTATAAATTAATGTAGTTTCTAAACAATACATTAATATGCAGAGATTTAAAATAAGTTTAAAGACATTACCCCGCTGTACGTTACACATGTAAACATAAAGCCGGACATAGATGATAAAGTCCACGTAGAAGAAGAATTGCGTCAACTGGTAGGGCACGAACATGATGACAAATACGGCAACTGCAATTAATATGGGAGTGCACATTTGCGCAAATGTATCTTTTCTCTGCGCATACTGCCAACATCTAAAAACCAAGAATGCTGCGTATGCTCCCATAATGATAATATTTAGAGCCAATATATACATCCGCCAATTCCTTTTTGGTACGCGGAGTTCCATTCTTGGTATGTCAATTTCATACGGCGTAGATAAGGAATACTTTGCTCCAATAAGCGTGATCCGCAAAAAGAAATCCGCCAGGGGGCTAATGGTCCACACCTTTTCAACTGACTTACTGGGCCAGGAAATTTGCAGGACATCTGAGATCAATTCAGTTATGAAATCTACAATCATGTTGAAGTCCAAATTGAAACAAAAAATGCTGAATATACGGAAAAATAACAAAATACAACTCCTCAGAGCAAAACGATTGCGAAACGCACAAGAGAATATTTTAATACAAATTCATTGCAAAACTTTTTGAAAGCTAAAATACTCTTTCATATCTAGCAGTCTGGCTAACTACCAAAGGCAATAATAATTGCAACCGAATATTACAATACTTATTTAGATCGAATTGTTTATACTCCGTAGTATTAGTGGGAATTACAATAGTGTCAATGGTAGTAACATCCAGTTCCAATCCTCAATTTAAATATATGCGGAGTAAAATTAATTAGTTAATAACCGGGAAATTACAGCCTTGCCCCGAATTACCTCTCCAATTATTCTGCTTTAAATCCTATTATCTACATTAATATTTACTCCAAAAGCTTCTTTTGAGTTGTAGTTAAAAGTTGTTGTCGTCTATTTAATGGAAATTATACACGTTGTAAATGCCAAATAATGGGTCAATTTGTTTTTTATATCTTTAATTAACACAAAAGCTTTTTGCAATAAAAGGTTGTTCCATTTAACAACATGAAATATGAACTACGCTAACGTAAGAATAAACTAAAAACAAAGTATAATCAAATCCTTTCTTTGACATTTTTATTAAAGTGTTATTTATTTTCATTAAAAAATGACATTAATATTGTTATCACCATCATAACACATTATTACCATATAATCAGTATCAAGTTTTAAGATATCTGTACTTTTATTGATACATATTCGCCTTATTTTTCTGCAACTAACAAATTCATGGTGTTCTCAAATATGATTTTCATTATTGTTAAAATGATTCCTCGATCTACGTAGTAGCAATTTCTTACATACGCCCGAACACATTGAAACGCTTGCACTCGCTTTCGTACCCATGGTTCAAATTTTATTCCTTTCCAGGACTGAAGAACTGCAGCTGATGCTGTGTGTATTTGTCCAAGTTTTGAAAAGACGAAGATAAGCAAGCAGAATTCGATACCAGATTGTTGGATGAGTAGGGCCCGAACAAAACCAGTACTATGAATACAACCATTAATCCCGTACACCACTCCACAAATCGTTAACCACTGGAAGGCTGGAAGGATGATTGGACCATAAATTGCACTTGCCAGGCTGTTTACCAAGAAGAGACGTTCATATTGTTTTATGACATTTCTCCCCGTGCGGTAATTATTGCTGGTTTGGTAAATCGCCCTTCCGAATCTATATTCCCAAATGGTATCAATTTACCAGTTTTAATACAATATCAATTTACATACATACAGTGACAACTCTTTATAACGGACAAAGCTTCAAAATTTGACCGTTATAAATATGTACTTCTATAAGAGTCAAAATTTCCTTAGTAGCTTAGAGAATCTATACCCTTATAAAGAGGACCGTTATAGTTAGTCTGCTCTTATAAAGACGACTGTTATAGTTAGTCTGCCCTTATAAAGACGACCGTTATAGTTAGTCTGCCCTTATAAAGAGGACCGTTATAGTTAGTCTGCCCTTATAAAGAGGGCCGTTATAGTTAGTCTGTATTTTTAAAGAGGACCGTTATAGTTAGTCTGCCCTTATAAAGACGATCGTTATAGGTAGTCTGCCCTTATAAAGAGGACCGTTATAGTTAGTCTGCCCTTATAAAGAGGACCGTTATAGTTAGTCTGCCCTTATAAAGAGGACAGTTATAGTTAGTCTGCCCTTATAAAGAGGACCGTTATACTTAAGTCTGTATTTATAAGGAGAACCGTTATACTTAGTCTGCCCTTATAAAGAGGACCGTTATAGTCAAGTCTCCGCTGACTTGTATTTTGTACAAATGCAAATTCAATTAAAATCCAATTAACTGACCGTAATTCACTGCAAATGGAGACACCAAGGTATATTATTGGACATATGACGATCCCCAAAGTCATCATAGTTGGAGCAAAGGTAATAACCAAATGCACAATTGCAACAGTTGATATCAAGTATTCCAATGGATGGATAGGCTCCTCACAAAGCGATGTAATGAAAATCGGTAAAAATGGGGCAACTAATTGACAAATAACACATTGTGGGATTGTACAGAGGCCGAAAAAATACAACACTGCTACAATTATACCCGCTCTATCATTCCAAATTCGTTCAAATTTGCTTATTGCCGGTACGGGTAGGATAAATTCTGAAAAATAAAATAATTGATTTCCATGAATGTCATGTAAAGTGTGTACAAATTATTATGGTAAACATTTACCTTGGTAGTCCATATAATAGACACTGAACATGTCCATCATCACAACAAACTCTTCGTAGTACAGAATTTGCGTTATTTCGTAAGCAGCAAGCAGGCAAATAAATGTGATGGCAACAATTATTAAAGGTTTGAGCAATGCAGCCAGCGGGTCGGTCCTATTTGTTAATTTTAAGCAGTTTGCAACAATGAAGGCGAAGTATAGCAAGTGACAACTTGAATTGAAGATCCAGCCGGCTTTGCGAAATTTGGATTTCGTCACTTTTAGCCGTCTGGTCTTACTGTCAATTTCATAAGGCCCAGCACAAGTAATTACGAGCCAGTGATACAGTTTGAAGAAGTAATTGTCTAGCATTGAAGTTTTTTCTGTCATTTTGTTGTATTCAATTGATGAAAAATAATTTGGCTTAGGCAATAATTTTGATATTGTGAAGAAGAGAAATACGAATGAAGTTGCGGGTGTACGTGTGAGAAAACCTGAGAACTAAATTCAACTTATCAATAATTGCAAAATTTACATATGTATGTATAATGAAAAAATTTACGGTAATGCCCATACTTTTATTCCCAACTAATAAAACCTTTTCGTAATATTATGATTATCAAATTAATCAGGGTTTACCTAATGTATTTAACGAGAGTTATTAAAATCCAAATGGTTAGCACACGACAATCAAAACATTTTATTTCCAATATGCTAGTGTATTTTGCAATGGACTCAAATTCACTGTGACATTACAATCAAGTCTATCATACTATGGCAGTTCTGAAACCCTGAAAGGGCAAAATTAAAACTCAAATTTATGATAAATATGCATTAGAATTTGTTATTGCCAGCAATTATTGCAAAAAAAAATTATCATGCCGTAAAAATGTAATTATCCACGTGAAAGACGTTCGTGACAGTAAACGCCTACTGGCTTTTCACTGGCCAATTTGACGAGTTCATTTTTATCTTCAATGACAAGTAAAATTTCATTTATTAAATATTTGCATCATATCTGTTAAATTTTATAAATTACTTACTTTTAGTTTATTGAAATAATATACATATTATTAAATAAATAAATATATAAATATATATCAGTAACTTCAGAGCTTATCTGCAGACGAATTCCATAATATTTTAATTTGACCACGAATTTGTCAAAAACTGTTAGATTGCATCTAAATTAAACCATTTAGGCACAAAAAAGATTTTTAGTAACTTTGCATGTATTTAAACGGGGTCGCGGAAGGTCAAATTTAGTGGTTTTGCCTTGGCGGCAATTGCCAGAAAACGGTACGACCGTTGATGCAAATGAACTATAAACCAATTATCTCGATAGGCTTTTTTTAAATTTAAAAATTTTCAATATTTTCTTATAGAAATGTGCAATATAGACCTAAAAATGTAGCTTTTTGAGCTCTGCAAGCCAAAATAGCGACCAAACCTGTATAGCATATTTTTTATCGAATTCATTACAAAAAGTTACTCTAAGATCACTAATCAAAGATTTTTTAATGTACATACGATTTGCACCGCAAAATTCCAAAAGTACTAAAAATCGATCGCCGCAACACCGATTTTTTATAGGCTACTGGTATGTTATATCTGATTTTATATTTGTGTTCGTCGCGTCATTTGCTTCATTTTGAGTATAATGTCAACGGGGTTTCGTTAAAAACTGGCTTCGCGGTATTTTAGGCGGCTTAAAGTGAATGTTAAGTCGAGTTTTAACAATTAAAAACACAAAATCCCTCCAGCCTCGTAGAATTGATAACTGCTATATGAAATATATGAATATTTAAATAATAAATTTTGTGTAGTCAGCACTAACAAACTTTTATATTACCAAGGTGACCACACAGTCCTAGAACTGGAAAAGCAAGGAAATTTCACTACTTTTAGTTGTGTTTGCATACAAAACGTTTCAAATTTAATATCATCCAACATGACAGCGCGAACTTTAGATGTTTTGAACAAAATCTGGAAAATGGTTAAGAACTCGGATGTTGTTAAAAAGAGGGCAATAACGTTTGCACATAATGTTTATGATAACCAGGAAATTGATCGCTCCACCAAATTCATTTGCTCTTCGTCTTTGATTCCCGAGAAGAATAACATGTTTCAACAGCGCATGTACAAACTCCCACAAACAGGCATTTTGTCACAATGGCAAGCTGTGGAAAATATTAAAACCCGGTTTGAGACAATGAAGGAAATAAAAAAACTCGGTGGTAATGCTGATTGATCGACGTACATTGTTTTTATCCCTGTTTAGCCGCATCAGTTGTTACATTTTTGCTGGAATGTAACCTTAGGAACAATTAAAACATTTTCCGCGTAAAGTTTCAAAACCTCACAACGTATTCCAAACATGAATCTACATATACACACAGTTGCGTTTACTATATGATGACATCATTTAAACAAATATCTGGCAAAACGCCTGCATGATGGAAGTCATTGAACCTATGGGCATTATTAATAATTATATTTTACTTCGTGTAATTTGTGGTTAATTTGATTCCGCAAGTACAATAGTTACACAAATCCTTAAAATTAGTAGGCAGTAATAATCATTACCATTTATCTGGTGGATAATTTGGTATAAAATATTTTGCTAACAATTTGTCTCCGTATTTTGAACCTTTTCACACTCATGGATTTCTCAATATCAGAATTTATTTCAACAACCTGACTCACTACGCATACGCATTGATCCCAAAACTTTGTCCGATATTTGGTTAGGATAACGTATACGATATGATACTTCAAAAACAAAATAATTGTACTCAATTTCAGTCTAGTTATAGCTTCCTATTTTTAAAAGGCAACAGATTTTCATGGAAAATACCTCGCAAAAAGTTTCACTACGTTGTGATACTTTGTAATACAACAATATTACTTTTAATGTACCGTCACTTTTTCCCCACTGTGAGCACCCAGTTCAACGACAATGTTTCAAAAATAAATGAAGTTCAATCAGGTGTGTTTGCTTTTTAGGCCTCCTCCGTAGGAAGGGGGACTATTGAATCGTCCGTTCGTGTCTGTTAGTCCGTTAGTCTGTTAGTCCGTCCGCAGGATATCTCTCAAAGAAATTGTTGCAGAGTAATGAAATTTTGTAGACTTGTAGACAAGGGGTCAAGTACGAACCCTATTGAAATTCAGGGTCATGAGGTCAACCAAAAAAAAGTTACAAA
>JAQGAK010002591.1:0-19385 GCA_034696945.1 Lipothrix lubbocki
TAATTCTGAAACATCATAAAACTATCTTCTTTTTTCTTATTTATCTTTTTTTCCCCTTAGCTTCTGAGTTCCGGGTTCAAAAATGACCATTTTTACTTTTTTTCATAAAAATTTAAACATACCGCCACATTGAAGGCGCGTATTATGTATCTATATATAGTATAGTTAGTACATGTACATACTAATAAAGGCGCAATAACTTGATTGGGCCGTCGCGCCTATTATTATTTACTATTGCAAAAAAATACTATTAATTTTTTTAAATAATAAAATAAATGTTAAAATATTTTTTTAAATAATAAAAAATAAAATTAAAAAATAATAATTCTATACAAATAAAAATATATTTTTAATTATTTTATTTTATGACAAATTTCTTTAAAAAATGAATATCTTATTAATTTCCCAACTAATAACAATAAATAAATGAAATTCTTTTTATTTTAATTAAAATCGTATATAATAAAATTTAGTATAATTTAAAAATTAATAAATTTAATGAAAAATCTTCTGTACGTCTCCATAACTATTTTACTTTAAAATGAAACGTATCATATTCCATTACCAAATTAAGGGTTAAAAAACGATGAAATTGCAAAAATTTGGACATGCACAGGTGCACTACATATATGTACATACATGAATAGTTAATTAATCTTTTATATCCCAGCGAACAAATCTACCTAGGTAAATTATATTCCCCAGTTTTTTTTAAATTTTCAAGGCAAGCAGGATTTTATACTTGTATTACATTCACCATCATCATGACTTAATATCAATTTTTTCGGTGTTAACTTTCACACCTCTGCTGTTATGCAACACGCTGTGATTTGTGAATTTGTATGTGCGGCCATTATTAATATTAATATTGACATATAAGGGTTTAAGTATATATATGTATTATATAAAAAAGACATTCATATTCATAAATTATACGAAATAAAAACAATACAAGCGGATTACAAGTTCAAGGAGACAGACATTACGAAGAAGGTAATTGTAATGAATGGTTTAAGAAGAAGCGCCCTCAGGATTTAAAAAAATAATAATTCATCCTCCAGGCTTACCTATAAAAATTAACAGATTGTGTAATTTATCACTTGATTCCAATCTGTCGGCGTTAACGGAGAGTGAAGAACTTGAAGAATTGAAGTTCTGGATTTGTCTTCAATAATTAAAACATAATTTTAATTATTTGTCATTGAAGAATCTTAAATAGTACTATAGTTTACAATGCTCTACCAAGGATTGGTATTTTTGCTCCTCATCGTGATTAGCGGCGGGAGAAGCGATGAGTCGAATTCCCTGAGTGACGACGATGTCGTTTCAAATTCTACCATCAAATTCCGACTTCCTGAGGAAGTTTACCGCAAGGCCCAGAAATACATGCAGGGGTCCAAGGAATTGCGGCATATGAATTTCGAGGTAATTTAATAATTATATTTACATTTGTAAGGTACGTATTGTTGAATAAAATTATTATTTAAAATACAAATTAATGTCAAAACATTATAAGTTCGTTAATTATTAAAAATAAAATAATTATTAAGAGCAAAACAGATTAATTTATTAATAAAACTAAAATATTTATTTATAGAAAAAAGATTAATTTATTAATAAAAATAAAATAATTATTTAATTAATAACCAAAATCTTAATTAGATTTTAGAGAAATCTTGAAAATTATAGATTTTCTTAATTTCCGTGGTTTTATTAGCAAGTCGTGGCTCATATCGATGATTTGGACACGTGGGAAGCCCCGGCAGAAGTCGTAAATGACTTTCCGTATTACCTGGCCGGCTATGATTATGAAGATAGACCAAGTATGGAATATTTTTTATAAATTTGAAAAAAAAATCTGAAATTAAAACAATTATTATTTTAAAATTTAAAAAAAATTATTTATTTTAAATTAAATTTTTTTAAATATTTTATTTAAATTCAAAAAAAATAAATTATTTTATTTCAATTTGAAAAAATAATTATTTTTTTATGTTCAAAACAATTAAATTATATTATCTAAATTTAAAAACATTTAATTATTTTAAAAAAAATTCAAATTAATTAAAAAAAGAATTTAAATAATTTTTTTAATTTTAAAAATGTTTAATTAGTAGGTATGTTTAAGATGTATTTATTTCCTGTAAAGTTTATTGCACCTCCAATTTCACAACAACGTAATAATAAGATAAATAAGTATAAATCTCCAACAAGTAGCTATAATAATAGCAGCGAAATACCTAAAAAAACAATACGTTAAATATAAATAAGGAAACAAATCTACAGGATGTCCGAATACAAAATACGCATTTATTTTGATGATTTACGTTGATATTTACTTGATTCCTTAAAAATCAGCAAGAAAAAATGAACAAAAACGTGTTTGAAAAAGTCAAATGAAAATATTTACTTGCACTTTCGGTAAACAACAAAACAACAGCGTCCTAATAAGATTTATGCATTAATGTATGTATGTATATACAGTTATATAAATACAAACTCGTTAATTTACTGTAAGTAAAGGCACGACTGATTTTATTAACTTTTTTGCGGATGTTTCCGCTGAAATGCACCTTATTATGTATGCACATAATATATGCAAATGTGCTAAATTAGATACGCAGTCCGATTGCAACCAAAAAAATATTTAATAAAAATATTTTTTATTTATATGTATTTACACAGGAAATTATGTACCTTATTCATTAATACACAGATATTTTTAATTTTGAATAATACTACCTTGTACATTGCCAGCTATAAATATGATCCATTTTTATAATTCTCATTAAATAATTATCTGAAAATTATTTTAATAAAAACAATTTTTGTTTTCTACAGTTTGGGTAGCCGAAGCCGGAAAATACGATGTGCGTAAATGGGTAATTCGTGGTGGAAAGGATTTAAAAAATGTTGAGAAGTATTTGTTCCAGGCAACTGTAAGGATTATGAAGAGGTAAAAAATTGTAAAAAAAAAATAATACATTTAATTACATCTTTGTATTTTATCCATAAATTTTAAATCACGTACGTTTCATTTAAAAATTATGTATTAAATTTTTGGTAGCATTCTCGAAAAAGACACCCCGGGTCGGGAAATAACGCAAGGAGTTTTCTTTGGAGATTGCGAGGGTTTGGACATGTCCCAAGTTACTCATCTTCCTAGTAAAGAATACCAATATTAATTAAAATATGAATACTTTAAATTTATTTACTTATGTAAAATTCAATGTTATCTCAATTCAATTTGTCATACATTGTTATCGTTTTAAATTCAACAGCCGTAACATTCGTCCTGCAGGAGGCGATAAGGTGGGGGGATATTATTACTCAGGGCATGGGTCGATTGATTGTCATTAATGGTAATTTTTAATGTTTATTCTTTATTTTTACATTAAAGTCCTATTTACTCCTGTTGTTTAAATTTTATTTGATTTTTTATAATTATGTTTTTCAAATTAATTATTAAATTTTTTTAAATTAATTATTATTTTTGTTAAATTAATCATTAAATTTTTTAAAATTATTTATGACATTTATTAAAATTAATGTTGTTATTAAATTTACTGAAAAATAGTATTTTTTTTAATTTCAAATATTTGTAAATTTCAAAAATAAATATTATGTAATTTAAAATTCTGTACCAAATTCTCAAATAATAAATTAATTATTGATTGGTTTTGAACGCAGCGAACTACCCAACGCAATTGGCGCTGGAGCTCGTCCGCCCAATCGCTGGCAAGCTCATGGAGCGTGTGGAATTTTTCGGGACGAACAAAGCCAAATGGATGGCTGAACTCCGTCGGCTCCTCCCAGAAGACACGATTCCGACGTGGTACGGTGGGAAGAAGTCGTTCAAGCCGCTGCAAGTGTTTGGTTGAAATTTTTTGCAATACATTCGGTGTTTTTGCAGAAAAGCTAATGCTTGCTTTTCGGTAACAAATATTAAAATGAAATGTGAATATATAATGAAATTCTTCATTATTGAATTGTTATTCATTTCTCTTTCATTAGCTGAATTTCTTTTATTCTGCCTTTGTAGTTCCTACGATGTATTTTATTAATTGCAGTATGCAAATTAATAAAAATGTGTTTTACCAATTTATTTTATTGCTGTAATAATTACTAATATTCTCTTGCATTTTAGCGAATTTTCGTGCAAATAAAATTTCACCATTGCAAAAAATAAATTTCTTTCATTTCATTTTAATGATACAAAAGGGCAAGACTTAAGGGAAACAAAAATCTGAAATCAAAATCCATATAGTAGAGTAAAAGGGAAAAAATGAGGGAATTAATTATTCTTATCGGAATGCCTAAAAAATGCTGTAAATAATTATCCTTTGATAAGCAAAATGTATATGATATTATATCAATTTTTGGACTAAATTGGGGAATGAACGAGGTACCTTTTACCTGTACCTTACGGTTGTTGTGATGGATTAAAATCATTTAAGTACCTGCATAACACAATAATAAATATTTTGAGTTAGCTACACAACTTTATTGTATGTAAGTCCCTAAACCAAAACACTTTCACTCCGCTGACCTCTCGTGTTAATAAAAACTCTCATCAGACTTGTTCTGTACTTCAGTTGAGGAATTATTGAGAAAGGAATAATAAGCGTGGGGCTTATAGCAAAATCATTTATTATTTTCAATTTGAATTTGATCGGTTGATTTTTTGAATTAAGTGCGTATGAATAAATTTAGTTAATAATATAATTGTCAAAATTATTCAGAAATGAAGCCAATAGTAATTTTCTTAATTTTCTCCGCCGCCTTTGCCGGCGTCTGCTGGGGAAAGAACGACACCTCTTTTTTAAACAATAATTCGCTGGATGAGGTCCTGCCAATCAGCGCTAATAATAATAAAGTCACAAATTCAACAGATAAACTTCGCCTGTCCGAGGAAATGTACGTCAAGGCGCATAGTTATATTAAGAACTCGAAGGCGTTTAAGGGGATCTCATTTGAGGTATCGGAATTTTATCTTATATAATAGTTGTATCTACATACATTTTTTTAAATAAATTCATATATAATTCATATATATTTTGTATTTATTTTTGTATTTATTTTTGTATTTATTTTTGTATTTATTTTTGCATTTATTTTTGTATTTATTTTTGCATTTATTTTCAGTTTATTCGTTTCCCTGAAATGACAGGAATAAAATAAATGCGGGAAACTCCCAAGGCTCCAAAAAATAATGATTATTACAAGACGAGCTCATATGAAATCCCTGACGATTTAATTTAGGACGTGACAATAATTCCATAAACGTTATAGTTCCAATAAAAGGTTATTGTTTTAAGTATAAAATAAAAAAAGTTTAAATGATTAAATTTCTTGTTTGGTGACAATGGTGTGAATGCGAAAGCGAAGCGAGGAGTGAATTATTACAGAGAAAATGTCTATGTCCGTGTACGTAAATAATGTTTTGTTTTGGGTTGACTATTATTATAAATGTTGTTGGGACTGTTTGAAAATGAAATATCTAATTGTAAGTGTGTGGGAATAAATAGAGGAGGAATAAAATAAGAGGAAGAAGAAGAAGAAGAATATATCAAAGAAGTTTTGACATGGAGGATACAAAAGTGAGCTAACAAGCCGGAGAAGATCTTTTCTCTCTCCGTACTTTTCTTCTTCTCCCTTGTCTTTTATTTACTCGAAGACGTGAGGACATTTCTATTCAGGTGGAGATTCCTAATTCAATTTCAACAGCCTCCAAGTCTTCTCCTCCATTTCCAAGACTTTCCCTCACGATTCTTCCAGTTCTTCTCAGTATTTCCCCTATTTCCCCAATTTCTCCAATTCTGCATCGCATCGGTCTTCTATTTCATTTTATATTTCTATTTCTTGTCTTATTTCCCCCATCCAAAATCCTTTCTAATTCAACTTTCTCCACGCTTTCTCTTTAAAGTCCCTGGCCATTTCCGATTCCCTTTGTCCAAATTATCCCCGGATTTTAATTATTATTTCTCATAGCCGACATTCTATTTTCCCAACTTTAGATTTTCTATGCACAGGGATTAACCTTATTTCCATTTCTCTTTACAATCTTCACCTCTCATTATTAGTCCATTTATTTTGTTTTATATTTTATATGCAATTAATTCCTCCATTATAATAACAAATCTTTGATCAAGTTTCCTTTTCAAAATTTTGTTTTATTTATTTATTTATTTATCAATTTTAGTATTCAAGGATTTTATTTTTAATAGGCATTTATTATTTTCAAAGATTTTTGTCTCTAAAATACTTATTTTTAAATATTTCCTTTAAATTATTTTCTAATTTTCATTTCATTTCTTTTTTGTGTTTATTTTTGTTTATTTTTGTTTATTTTTTATTTTTGTGTTTATTTATTTTTATTTAAATATATTCCATTTTAATTTATTTATTTCCGATTGAATTTGTTAAAATTATTTGTATTCAATCATTTTCTATGTTGTTTAATTTAATAATTGTTATCGAATTATTTTTTAAAAATCACTTTTACTCAATTGTTTGCTTCTTTGTTGAAATTTAATTAGTATCAATATATTTTGTCAATTTAGCTCTTTTTACATTTTGTAATTGAATATATTTACTTAAATTTTTAAATAAATTATTTTGTTTTGTTTTTCTATTTGTGAAATATAATTTTCCCTTGACAATGCAACCAATTTCCGAATATGACTCGAACAAAATGATGGGAATATTAATGATTAATGTATATTTAAATCCTCCGCTGCTTTCATGTCCAACAAGAATAATTTTTTAGATTTAATTAAATCTTCGGACCTTTGACGGACTTGCTTTGATTTGAGCTGAGAAATTATTCCGTTTGTATAAAACTGAAAGGACGACGACTTGAAGGAAAGCCAGCTTATATAATTAGATGAGAATATTATTAATAATAAATGATAATTCCATGGAATTAGCCGGGGCCGGGGGATCAGAGATGTTAACAATAATAATTTTCTTTTATTAACCTAAAAGTCTTTTCTTCCGCCCCAGATGGGTTTGATCTTGTACAAATGGGGAATTAGAATAGGAAAATGGGAAACTGAATTACTGAATGGAGAAGAATAAACGTGAGAGCTTTAAATTCAAGCTACATAGCAATAATGTTTAATAGCATTATTCCATTTCAAAATCTATTATTTCGACTATAAATGAAAAGGGATTATCGGGCTTCCTTCCGCCATTCCACATTTATTTCCATTATAAAAGCACATCAAAGCAGTATCCAATTAGCCACTTTTGAATTTAGCTTCCAAGAATTAATCCTAAATTTGAATTCAATGCCCGGGGAATTCCAAGAAAACATCTTTTTCCTGTAGGAAGCATTGATCCATGCGGATTTTCCATCGACGAGGATTTTTGAGCTCAGAAATTAATTTTGAAAAAGTAACATAGCCATAATAAATTTCTTGGGTTAAAATAAAGAATGAAAAAATGTTCAATAAAATAGGATAATATTATAAGGAGTGAGGCTTGTTAAAAGGAGGAAGGATGTAAGGTAAAATCTTTGTAAATGGAGCGTAAATGCTGAGGACTGAGCGGGCTATTACCGTGCGACGGTGCGACGATGGAAGCAAAGCTAATAATAATAATATTAATAGCTTCATTATCATCACCTTATAAATAACCAAAGCTTTTAGGGACCAAAAATGGATCGCTTATCTCATTTTCGTGACGGCGTAAAAGCTTGAACAGCAGGTGAAAAGATAGCCGGGGCATTCCTAATCTTTCAATTATTTTCTTAGAAAAATTCAACGTTTTTAAGCTTCTGATTTTCCTAAAATTGTATTGATGCAGCCGTAAATTTTTCTCAAAATGTGTAAAATTGCATTGATGTGGTCGTAAAATTGTTAAAAAATAATCATTGAGTCGTAAAATGTTTAAAATGTTGTAAAAATTGCTTAAAAATATTCATGAAATTGTATGGAAGCGGCTGTAAATTTTCCTTTCAAATTTACTAAAAGGGCATTGACGTGGTCGTAAAATTGCGTAAAATATTCATAAATTTTCTCTTTGCCTTTAAATTTCTCTTTCAAATTTATAAGCAGCAAATTGAAGAAAAATAATTGTAAAAATGTGTCGATGCAGTCGTAATGCAGATATTTGTTGTGAAATAATGGTTAGTAGAACTGCATCGATGCGGCGTAACATTGCTTTAAAATATTCCTAACATTGTACCAATGAGGTGGTACATAGCATAGCACCCATGTCTTTTTTCTAAACTTCTAGCCTTCCAAGTTTCATTGATAAATTATTCCAATAAATAAACTGCTAAAATTGCATGGATTTCTCCATACATCGATGTAGACTAAATAGAAAATAAAATATACTAAAATAACTTGACGATAAGATGGATCAAGTACTTTCCACCATCAGATCAAATTAGAGATCTGTGTAATTATTTTAAATTGTCTAAAAATAAATTTGTGGAGAATTGCGATGCAAGGGACACCAGGAAATTGTATTGTTCAATGTCCGAAATATTTTGTTTGGTTAAAATTAAAAGGCGGAAAAAAGGAGAAGAATAGTAAAGTTTGAAGAGTGATGTGGATAGCCCTGAAGAGAGAGAGAGAGAGAGAGAGAGATGGAGAAAGAGAACAAGGGACGTGACTTTGCGGTTGTAGTGGATGACATGGACAGTGAGGAATAGAAGATCTCCTCGGGATCGGAAGGATGAATGGAGCGTGGAGCGGGTTCTATTTGAACTCCGGCAAAGGGATTCAATTAAATCGGTTTAAAGAGCAGAGAGAAAAGCTACCTGTCAATTCGCTAGTTGGACAAGAAAGACTAAACCTTTTGTCAACTTGAAATCCAATTACGAGCCCCTGCATCCGATTTAAACGAGGCAATACTCTCCGCTCCGCTCTGATTAAAACTCAACAACAAGAGATCATCCAAGTCACAAGAGTTCACAACTCCATGCAAGTCACACACACACACACAAACACACACACACACACAGGATGCACAAGTATGAACACATCCATAAACACTTATACACTCATCCTTAAAAACCATTCTGCATCGGCTTACGTATCAAATTACACGCACAAAACTACACACAAAATAAATGCTTCAATTATATAAATACGTATCGATGTAAGATATATTGAGAAATCTCCATCCACGATATTTGCACAGAAATAAAAATCCATCCACAATTTTTCATCGAAGCAATCTATATAGTTTTACATGAAATATTTAATTTAATTCATGCATCGGAATACAAATTATGAAAAAAGCTTAGAACTAATATAAATTTAGACAAAAGTTTGTATCGTAATAAATATCTATGTAAAAATTTGGTTTAGAATAACATAGACAATAATGGCATGGAAATAAAATTTGAACCATGAAAACATGTGCATGGAAATTTAAAATTTCCTAAAATAATCGTATGGAAATAATGTATTTTACACAGATACAAATGGTGGACAAGGAAGGCTAAAGTGGAATATCCAGCGTCCAGCCCCAGCCTCTTTGATTGTCTCAACGGTCCATTGTGGTGTAAATACAGTAAATAGTGATGAGTGTGATGAGGCCCGCCAGCTTCGCCAGCATCCCACACTTCTCCCCTTCTCTCATCGCTTATCGCTTCCATGGAGCTCGCGTCCAGGCATCACCGACCTCCATCCAGCAAAACACTCGCAAATCCGTCCATGGAAATCCTCTCCATTTAAAATACATACGCAGCCTTCCCATGATTTTACACCGGAAACCCCTATGCATGTACGTAAGTCTGCCGAAGCTCAAGTGATTTCATGGTGGACACACACAACAGAGAGGAATTCCGAGGAAAAAGTCAGAGAAGATAAACAAGTGCAAGTCCTTCACTTCCATTAAAATCCATTTATTCCCCGGGGAGTTTTGTATTTGGAAAAAACCAAATGACCAAATAAATAAATATACAAATTATCCGTGGAGCATCCCAAAGTACCAATTTCTTTACCTGCAACACAGAAATTAGTACTTTTTGACACTTCGCCGAGGATATGTGGAAGGTTCCGATGACTGAAAAATCCTGGAAATCCTAAACCAAAAGAGTTACACATCAATGTGTATTGTGTATGCGTGTGTGTGTGGTTCTATAATTTGGCTCTGACTGGTGAGATAAAGGAAATAAGGAAATAAGTAGGAAGAAAGAGAGATACTCGTGTGTACTTGAGTGGATGTGCCTCATTAGAATGTGGAATGGCGCATGGACAATGTGGGAGCGATTTCCACTTGGACAGACCCACAGACCATCGTCCGGCTGGGACAATTGTCCGCTCCTCCAAAGGAAATCAAGGACGTGGACATTGAAATACGCGAAGGGGCAGTGGAGTAGAGGAAGAATTACTCAATCCCCGTCTGTGGAGAGACCCACTTAATCCAAACGTCCAGCATTAGTCCAAAACTAATACGAAAATCCATTTACATTTACGCGGTGGAAGAATGAGACCAAAACTTTTATAATGCAAAGTATATGGAAACGTTAAATATACGGCTTACATACGAATCAACAACTTGAACCACAGTTGGGCAACACAAAATAATAATACAGCATTTCAGCTTTGAAGGGTTCCGTTCCTGTTCCTAATCCAACCAAGGGCCTTCCAAAAGCAGACAACTACGGTAATTCCCATCCACGTCAGTTAATATTACATCTTTGTCATCATACAATACCTCCAGTACAATCAAAGTCTGAAATTCCCTTGAATTTCGAATAATCATTCAAGTTTAAAATTCAATCGAAATTAAAAATTGCACTGATAAAAACATCAAATTGCATCGATTGTCGTCAAAATTACCGAAAATTGCATAAAAATAACTTAAATTGAATAGAATGAATTAAAAATTCCTAAAAAATGTCCAAAATGGAGAGTAATGTCCAAAATGTTTTTAACCTTGTAAAATTATTACCGCTTGTGAGCTAAATAATTTAATGAATAAAATCTCTGATGCTTCGGCACGTGTAGAGATAAAAGTGTGACATGCTGTGATTAAGCTAAAACAATACTTTATTTAAAATTTTGGCAAGCCTCTAAAAAGGAGTGAGGCAATAGAGTGGAGTAGAAATAAGTGGAGCATTAAAAAGAGTCACTGATGTCGGCGGAAAAACTGGTTGGAGTATGGAAGGACTCATGAGCAGGGGGCAGGGGAAGAAAAAGAAAGAGAAGTGCAGCTGGACCTCGTTGAGTAATTGTTATTGTGTGGATGTGAAATGCATGGGGAAGGTATGTACAACAATGTTTAATACATTGGGAGGAAGAAGAAAGGAAAGAGAGGAAAGAAAGATTAAGATAAAGAGAAAATGGAAAAAAGAGTGAGTTGCACCTGGCGCCTTTCTCTCTTCCCTCCTGTCCTTATTAAAGGACAAGAGCGAGGATGCGAGGAATACATTGGGAAGAAAGCATGAGTGGCAAATAAGTAGAGTAAGTTTGCGGGCTTTGATAAGGAGATGGCCCAAGTCTTGGCCGTCCAAGGACGGGACACGGGAGGACGAGAAGCTCTGTGTGACTCACAATAATCCTAACAACATCAACACAAACAAGTATTTCCACACTTCCCAAACGTTTATTCCCTGGGAACAATGAGTGTAAAGTACTGAAACCCTATTTAGTATTTACCAACTCTTACTTTCCAGTCGGTCCAACCTTTCACTCTCTCACTCTCAATAAAGTTTCACCAAATAAATACAGATGCATCCTTAAGGTTTAAATATTTAAAATTACAGCAAAAACCAAGGAAAACACAGAGTCGCATCGACGATGCAAGGAATTATATAAGGGAAATATACATACGGAACAAATTATGTAAGAAAAACAGGGATAGAAGATACAAGGGCTAAAATATGACTGAAGGACTATACACTAATCGTAAGTCAGATGGAAGGGCTGGACTCGTTGAAAGTTTCTCTATAAATTCTCAGACTCTGCCCAATACAATAAGGAACTGTAACTGTAACTGATGTTAGTGGTGGTGGTGGAGCGGCTTCTCCGTCATTTCGCACGTCCACAGTCCACACACTCCAGCTCCTCTACTCAAACTCAACTACAGATAGTCAGGACAATTTTAAAACGTATTCCCAGAGTGCCTCGATGACACTAATGCCCGTCACAATTACGCTGCCGACCGGAGTAAATCATGTAATAGCCACCCCCTTCGCTCCAGCCTTGTACGAACTACATTGTAGGTACAACCATTTTCTATTTCCCTAATCCAATCCTTTAAAGCTCTAAACAAATCAACTTTTAAAACTGAATAAAAGCAAATGAGTAAATAATGCCGTGTAGAAGTAGATATTATACTGTCGGATTTATGCCTCAATTAAAATACTACAAAATTTGTATCGATGCAAATAATGCATTATGGTGTCGCTTTTATTTGATTTTGCATTGATAACAATCAGCACGGTTTTAGGCAGAGAAGATCATGCTTAACTGCTGTAGCTCTTTTTGCCCACAATGTTTTATCTAATCTTGATCCCCGCAACTCGAGAGTTGGTGCAGTTTTTATCGACCTAAAAAAAGCTTTTGATTCAATAAGGCCTTTATTATTAGTTAAAAAATTACAAAAGCTTAACGTAGACCCTTACCTAGTCAGATACATTTGCACTTACGTTATTAATAGGTGTTTTAAAATTAGACTAAATAACTACGTTTCAAAACAGTTTCACTTACCCAGAGGTTGCCCACAGGGAAGCATTCTGTCCCCCCTGTCATTTGCTATATACTATAACGACGTTAGGACTGCCCTAGGGAATTGCAGCTTTAAATTATTTGCAGACGACCATGTATACTATATTTCAGGTGTAGATATTGAGGAAATAATTAATACACTCTCTTCAACGCTAAATAACCTAAACTCATGGTGTAATGAATTAGAAATGTCGATTAACTTCAGCAAAACTAAATTTATGATATTCCATAAGCCTCACGATAAAATAACAATTGCTATTCCCCAGTTAACATGTAATAATCACGTTATTGAAAAAGTAGATGAATTTAGGTACCTTGGAATAGTATTTGACAGCACACTATCTTTCCAAAGTCATTTTAAACATGTATGCGCGAAAGTATCTTCCGCAGTTGGCTGTATAAGATACTTGAAAAGGTATATTAACAATCACGCATTCAAAATAATTATTAATAGTCTAGTACTCTCTGTAATTGATTACTGTTTGCCAGTTTGGGGCTTCTTATCCAAACACCATTATAACATATTACAAACAAAAATAAATCACCTCCTTATTTCTTATTATTATCCACAACAATACAATAAATTTAGGAAATATACTGGCAACTATAATATAAATAATATAGACATTACAGCTCTCTGGGAAAAATATAACATTTTCTCTGTTACCGAAAGATTGGCATATTACTATTTACTGTTCGTATTTAAATCGACACACCTGAGCAAAATTGAGGAAATGGGAAATAAATTCACATTTTTGTCGTCAAAAAGGAAAAACAACCTCTGCCTACCTACACATCGTACTTCACTATTTAAAAAATCAATATTCTTTCAATCAGCTAAATGTTGGAATGATATTCCTTCGGAAGCCAAAACGGAAGACTCTTTAGGTAAATTTAAATCATTGATAACAAGCTGGATACTAACGAAGAGACTTTAATTAAGTTAATAATGATGTAGAAGACACTTTTATCATGATGCTTGTGTTGTTTCTCTATTCTACCACTTACGCTATCATTAAGTTACAACTTTACCAATCGGAATCCATAAAAAATGTACCCTTTCAGCCACCTTCTTTACTACACATATTCATAAGATTCATTTAGTCAACTATATAGTCAAAATATCACTTAGTCTGATCTGATATACTGTTACCTTTTACACATAATCTTAAGTTCGTCTGTAGACAGGGAATTAAAATTCGTATAATGAATCCTAATCAATTATGCGATTATTATCATTGTATTGTAATCATTGTAATAATTTAAAACTCTTACAATTGGTTTTTATTTAAGCTAAAATAGCTAGTGTCTTACTGGGGGAAGAACAGTCATTTTTTACTGACACAGAAATAAGACGTTAATAAAGACATGAATTGAATTGAATTTCAAAGAAAGATACAAGCTGGAAGAAATTGAAGTTATTGGATTGCTGATAGGTGCCAGTGGAACTATCCTAAAGTTCTTTGAAGATTTTAGAAAGCGTTTTAATATTTCTAGTGATATTTTTAAGGAGATAGTAATAGCAACTATTCGTGGATCAGTGAAGATAGCGTATAATCATTGTTATAATATCTAACGACCTATTTAATTTACAAGCATAATCACTTTTATGTAAAATTCAATGAATTGTGTTACTGTGTCGGAAGGCAAACACAATAGTAGTGTCAGTGAAATAAAGTTTCCTTCTTTCTGAAATGCTTTCGATCAGTGTAACTATTTCTACCGTGGGATTAACCGTTCAAAAGCTTATCGGCCCGTTACGAAAATGGTGATGCGCGCATGAAATTCTAGATTCTGTTTTACTTGTAAGATGTGTAACCTCAAAACAGTATGGGGTTATAGCTCATTTGAGATTGAAAACAGTGATTACTGGTTCGGGGTAACTTTTTGGAAACGTATCTCTTCTTATAATTGCAATATTTAAATAAAACTAGTTAAGCGAATTTATAGTTTTCTGTTATATTTAGCGTTCATTCATTTAAATATAATAATAATTTTGTTCAGTCGATTCATGTCCATTGGCCCTTACAACTTTTTATTCGTTTTTACAAATAATATAAGTTTTTCAGATTCTTCACACACAATTTATTACATATATAGGTGCGTGAGTAAAAATCGTCCTGTAAAACACTTCCAAGTCGACGTCTCTGCACAATTTTTAAAATCATTATATCAAAATAAATAAAATGCAAAAGTTTCTAGTTTTAACGAAATGTTACTAGCGATAAAATTACCAAATCGAGTATATCCCAGAACTTTTGTCACAGTGGGGCATTTTTATGCGAACACTACCAAAACGACTAGTATTGTTCACAGTACATATTCTTAACAAAACAATGAGCCAGCAAACATGTAGGGTTCAGATGTTGACGTCTGAGCGAACACTAGTCAATTATTATTTTGTTTTTGCTAAACTAATGTTTCGTTTTTTACAGCAAATGAAATCACTACCTACACACAGACGAACCAACGTGAAGAACCGAAACTTCTGGAAGTCCACTGCATTACATTACTAGGGTATTCAGTTATATCATCTGAAGGAAGGCAAAAGTCCAGAAAATTTTTAGCTAGATATGCTTACCCATTGGATTTCCACTCTGATGGCGTTTGCGACAAAGGAAAAGGAATGGAAGGAATATTTGGAGGGATCACACCAACTAAAGTATGTGCTTGCCGGGATGACAAGTGCAACAACAAAGCTCTGGCAATTTTTCAAGATAAAATCAACACAAGCACAAAAGTTGATTTTGGGTATTATGTTATTGCTACATTTGTCCCGCTTGTTATTTATTTAAACAATTGAACATCAAAACATGCTAAGAATCAGCCAGATCCAAAAACTGCTACTAGAAACTAAATTATTAATGTATTATGCCTGCAATTTTTCTTATACATTAACGATAGAAATAATTCATTATTTCTTCTTCACCTTTATGTTAAATAACTTTGTGATAAGTTTCACGCAAGCGACAGTATACCATTCACTGTAAATTATTTCCGTTATATACTAGCAACCATATTTGGAAATAAAATATTAGCTCTACCTACATACACTTTCAAGATTGTTCCTTGCTGGGACTTTTGATACTTATTGGTCAGACTGAGAGAACGAAATCTATGTAAGCGTCTTATAGACTTTATGGGTTTGTGACTTTCAAACATCCATATTAACTAGAGGATCGTTATTGGCCCCGCCAATCAAGACGCCTAATTTTTTTAGTTGTGAGTGAAAGTTCCCACTTAAAAAAATTGTCACTACAATGTTGCGGGATATACGCATTGACAAAGGGCATCTATTTTAACCAGCAGCAAATATAGACATTTTAACAGCAATTACAAAAACATAACAGCAACTTATTTTGATTTGCAACAAATTGAATTTCCTTGCAGCAAATTGAATAAACATGCAGCAATTTGAATAAACTTGCAGCAAATTAATACACTTGCAGAGAGTTCAATAAACTTGCGGTAAATTAAATTAACTTGCAGCAAATGTAATATACCTGCAGCAAATGTAATATACCTTTAGCAAATGTAATATACCTGCAGCAAACATAATATACCAGCAGCAAACATAATATACCTCAAGCAAATGTAATATACCTGCAGCTAATGTAATAAATTTGCTGAAACTGATAAATCAAAAGCAATAATATTACATCCACAGAAAAGCTTATTAACAAGCACAAATTCCAATATTTCAACAAAAAGTTAATATAAAAATTTATAAAAACCCCAGGAAATTATTCACAATAAAAACAAATATGCAACAATATTAATAATTTTCACACATCAGCCTCTTCTAAGCCCAACATAACCTTGTGCTCTTAGTTTCTAATTGTTATATGTATGTATAAATTAAAATAACTTGAATAATAATAATTATTTATTATTTTAATATGCACCTGTATAATATGGTCTAATTGTTTACAAATATTTTAAGTATTATTAAACACTTGACGTTCGAGAATTACGTTAGAAATTGACGTGTACATACGTGCTTTATGTGCAAATCGTTGTGGTAGTTTTTATGTGAATCATTTTTATGGTCGCAAAGCCGACAAAGTACCATGATGCCTTGTTTTTGCATACGTACGTCCCTGATATTTTCTTTGTTTTGAAGATGCTTTCTAGGCTGTTAGCCGATATTTTGATTATTGTCTCGTAATCTTCTAATATTTTCAGCGTCAAATAACCAATGAACTTGAATAAATTATTACTAAAACCAAAGCAAACCCTTACGATAAAAGATTACGAGACAGTAGACAATATCCTACCTCGTCAATTAAATGCATGGCGATGCTTTTCAAAAATGCGATAGTATTACGCTGTATTAATTGGAGCTTGTTTACAACTTTTCAGTGCATTTTAATTTGTGACACGGCATCTTTACTTATTTTTTTTTCAAAAGGCCTTTTTATTTCTAAATTTTTAGCGCATGTGTTGTAGATGCAGGACGTTACACTACCATCAAGATATCAAGAAGAGATTAGCATATTGATTTGGATTGGGAATGTAAAAACGAGCCAGAAAAATCTACTAAGCAAAAATTTCCAAGTTGTTAATGTTATCAAATTATCATATAATATAAATATCATATCTCCCAACTTTTTTTGCCAATTTTTACCTATTTTGAAGCATTACAATCATAGCTAAACTCTTTGAAAAGCTAAACGGGAATAATTTCTGCAGCATTATCTGAAGAAACAAACCTGATTGTATACAGCCGATTCAAATATATTGGGATTGAAAATCGTCCGATCTGTAATCAGTACGAGATCTTAAAATATTATTCATTAGCTGTCTAATCCAAACCTACACCAACCTCGATAGCTCTTTTTAAGAAAAAAAGGTTAATTAAAAATTATACTGCAAAGTTACTAATTCTTAATCATTTATGGAGCTTATGTGTCGAAGTGCATATTGTCAGTGGAGTTACGAAATAGGCTATTTCTACATGAACCAAAATGCAAGATGATAAATATCTATTAATATATTTAGTTGAAAGATATCCCGTTTAATTTGTATTAAACACTAAACAGATTTTCATTATAGTCTCAATGTAAGGACGTTGTAAATAAGTGTAGTTATACCACCTTTCCGAAAGCATACAAAGTTAGCAATAATTTTCTGTATTCAGTTTAAAGGTTTATAAAATGCACTCAGTATGAAACGAACGGTTTCATTCCGCTGCAAATTATTATACATTGTTGGTAATTAAGATTTGTTGTATACAACAGTCAAACTAATGTATTATTCATTCCAGAGTTATCGCGTTTTAAGATTTGGATGCCCAGTTTCTTGGTAGATAATAAAGCAATATTTAAATATAGGGGAAAATATCAATAAATTATTTCTTAGTTGACATGTCCCAAATAAGTTTTGTTTTTCTAAAACTCAAAAGTTTAAAATAAATAAAAGGTTTCAATTATCCATTTTAATAACTTGGCTTACGTGGTTATTAGCTTTTCAATAATATTTATTAATTAACACATTTGGGCGAGCTTTCGATCGACATCGTCGATCATCATCAGGCTACGTTATGATAATTTATAAGACTTAGATTGTTATTAAAAAGGTTATATTAAAAAGGTTACAAAAACAATGCGTATGCGAAGATGCTTGGATTTCTTGATTTTAAATGCACTGAAAAGTTATAAACAAGACTTAATTGAAACAGGAACATTAACATTTTGCCTATACAAAGCATCGCCGTGCAAACATAATTAGGTTGTTTCTGTTAAAGACAAGTTCTTTGTTACCGTGGGTTTTAAAACTTTTAACAACTGAGTCCAGCTATACCTTTCAATTGAAATAAGGTCATATGTATCTTGTACACTGAGGATGTCGCACAGAAAATGCAGGTAATATGCACGGCGATGCTTTGTATAGGCAAAATGTTAACGTTCCTGTTTCAATTAAGTCTTGTTTACAACTTTTCAGTGCATTTAAAATCAATAAATCCAAGCATTTTCGCATACCTTTTGTTTTTTAAACCTTTTATTTATTATATTAATAAACCCTTTGTTGAACTTCTTGATTGGTTCTTAATAACTAACGCGTTTGTTGTTGTATTACATTGTATTTTTTATTGTGTTTGCTCCACTATATTGAAATTGCTGTTGATTAATCCGATTTGCTGCACATTTATCAATTTGGTGCACATTTATTTAATTTGCTGCATATAATTTTAATAATAATAATCATTTATTGTCAAGGTTGATTTATTTACAATAATTACAACACTGAAAGAGTGTATTCACTTGAAGTAATTACGACAGTTGTAAGGAAAAATATAATCACTTTTCAAAAGTAATTGAGAATAGTTGACATTTTTCTCTGGATTGATAAAGTTTATCTAATTTGTCTAATTCTACAGAGTCAAGATTATTTAGTTGCCTAATTAGTGTAGGAACTCTTTGAATTGAAGTACCTACATTTCTTACATATTAGTTCACGGAATCTAATTGTTGGCCGGGTTCTAATTTTATGAATAATATAATAGCTAATGAAAATACGCAATCTATGGGAAGTGAAACTAGGGATCGGAACAATTCAATTCAATCCATTTTTTCCAATTCAATCCAATTCTTTTCATGAATTGGATTGAAACAGTACAATTCAATTCAATTCAGAGCTTTGCAATCCAATTCAATTCAATTCAAGAAAAAAACAATTCAATCCAATTCAATT
>JAQGAK010002592.1:0-19385 GCA_034696945.1 Lipothrix lubbocki
GCACGGGCGGTCCCAACATTTCTCTTATAGAGAGATTTCTCTTATATAGAGGTCTCTTATAGCGAGGTTCCACTGTAACTGTTTTTCCTGAAAACGTCAATCCGGGATTAAATTAATCCGATTAAGTCCCATGACTGATTTTAATGCACTTTGAACTTCACAGACTCTGCCTGCCGATAAACCTGAAACTGTTACACTTGTATTATAGTCGTATATTTCAAAGAAATGACTTTTTTGATTATCCTACAATAATCATTTCCCGCGGAAAAATCAACTCATTGTAATATAGCAAAATATTAATAATAAATTACTGTTGCCTAAAGTAATTTTTACCATTTATGTAGATCATAATATAATACGTACATTCCTTCATACCCGCATCAAAACAAACGGTTTATCCCCAATATAGATAAAAAATATTTTATTTATTTATTTAGAATTATCTATGCTCTGTAGGCCAAAAATAGAACGTATGTCAAAAGTAAGAAATATTCTATTTATTATTTGGCCATGACTTTTGACGTGGCTTATTAACACTGGACTCTCTTTATAAGAACTCTCTTTATAAGGGAACTCTCCCTATATATAGTTTAACTTTCAAGACCGCCTTACACATATTGCATGTTATTTGCTCCCCAAATAAGGGATTTCTATATAGTGGATATTTCTATAGTAGCACAAATTAGCACGCATATGGAGTCTTTAGCTCTCTTTATAGTAGCTTACCGACAAAAGCTCATTTCGAATCGACCGAATACGCATGAATGGATTTCTTAAACTAATATTACATAGTAATAATTTTAAAATTACATATATTTTTTAAAGAATTAAGCAAATAATATTGACAATACAATTTGTACATGTAAACGTGATTACATATTTTGCTTTTTAAATACCAATTTAGAAATTATCATACAATAATTAGTAACAATATCGTGATTAAATTCAAAAAGAATAAAATATTAATTATTATTATAGTAACGTGTTAATGAGTGTTTAGTTATATATTCAGTTATAATAGCGTTCATAGTTTTGAGTGGAAGGATATTCGTTCCAAATATTTTGATTACTTATGATTGCAAAAATCAAGTGGGACAATGCTTTAATGTTAAAAGGTGGAAAAAATAGATTGTATTCAGAGAAAATGGGAAAATATTGCAGTTATCAATACTTAACGTGCTCACTGTGAAGATCATCCGTCTTTAATTTTAAACAATGCAGTAGGCAATCAAATCCATATTTAGAGCAATTTTCTGTAATATTCTATATAAGGGTCTCTCTCTATAGTATCACTTCTGGGCTGATTTATAGTGATTCCTTATAGAGAGAGTCCAGTGTAAAAATTAATTTACCTAAGCTTACCGTTTACTCCAGAGTGTATTTAATGTATAGGAATTCCACTGCCTTTCACAAAAGACAGTGCCCGCCCTTTATATTACTTTTGCGTTCCCAAATAAGAAACGCTACTCTCTTTTTCTTTAGTGCCTTGACAAACTCCGACACACGAACACTGTCTTTTCTCTATATTTTTGTATATAATTTGCCGACTTACCAATAATTAAAAGTATTTATTATTTTTTGGAGTATTTTTTTGGGGTAATACAATTCCACAGTTTATTCCACATATGGAAATTGCATACTGAGAAATTACATTCCGCTCTTTCATCTGCGGCTTTACACAAACAAAGCCTAAAAAACCTCAAAAAGCATAAGGCAATTCACACAGAAGAAAAACCATATCAGTGTGAAATTTGCGGAAAGAAATTCTCGTTTTTTAATAATAATAAAGACCATAGAAAATTCATAGTTAAAAAAATCCGTATACGTGTACATTTTGTCACCAAGCGTTCCGCAAGCTACAGGGTTTAAACATGCACGTCAGGATTCACACCAACGAAAAACCTTACACATGCAGATATTGTGAAAGAGCGATCACTCAAAACGGCCACTTAAAGACGCACATCAGAGTGCACACAGGTGAAAAACCATACAAGTGTTTTGAATGCGATACAGTCCACTCCCGCTATAAGAGCACACTATAAAACTGCATAAAAGTGCTCTTATAACCAGATGCAGTTATAGCGAAACCACCCTTTTTAATTATTATTAAGACACTTTAAAGCTTTTATTATATAAAAATCAATATTTTTAAATGTTTGATACCACAACCCAAAAGATATTGACGCGCAATTCAGTTTTAAATAATTTAACTATGTATTTACATTTCTTAGAAATTTAACTATGTATTATGTATTAAAAGTTTATATAATTTCTTTTGTTTTTTGTTTCATCGTTTTGACTATCACCATCATCATGTGACTCTACGTCAGGCTTTATTAAACGCTTAAGCAGTACCCATCAATCGTTTTTAACATTTGGATTAGTTATTTGAATTTTTTAAAATAATAATATGTACATATTAGGAGTGTGACCCATGTGTTGTGGGTTTGAAATCCTACAACGTAAAAAATAAAGTTAACAATTTAATACTGTTAATTTAGTTTAAATTTTTGAATTTAAAAAAACTAAAAACGTGTCAATATATAATTTGGCATCAAAATTAAAGCATTTCATAAGGATGGCAGATGACGGAACGAAAGATGTAATGATATTTTGCATTATAGCATACAAGTGATTTTATAGAGAGAGCTGTGGGACTCACAGGCTGGGAAAGTTTGACTCTTATAACGCAAATGCCTTTATAGCGAGTGCTTTTATAGAGGGAGCGAATAACATACAAAAATGCACGGGCGGGTCAACAAGTGCTGTTATAAAGAGAGTGCTTTTATAAAGGGCCTCTTATAGCGAGAGTGGACTGTAAAACGTTTTCCCAGATATCTAGCCTGAAAAGTCACCAAAGGTTGCACACTAGCAAAATAACATACAAATGCGAAGTCTGTGGAAAGAAGTTTTCACACCGCAGGGATTTACACAGGCACGTAAGTGTACACACGGGAGAAATGCTCTGAGTGCGGTAAAGACTATTGCCAATTGCCAGCGTTGAAAAACATGCAAAACTCCACATGCGTCCACACTCTTATCAATGTTTGTACATACCGCTTGTGACCATTCGTGAATGTCACCCAAGGATTTGAGCAGCCACTGTGATTGCACGCTTGGACTGTCTGTTTTTAGTCGTAATTTCAATATACTCAAAATTCGATTGCGGTACGTCATTTTTAAAATTCCACATTTCTCCTCAGAATGTCCTTCACTAAATGCTCGGCTTTTTAGAAAATAATTTACATTCTTTTTACATTTTGATTTTAGGTAAGCAGAAAAGAGACATCCATCCTAATTGACGTCTGTGTGAATAAAGGGTTAACTGTGTGAATAAAGGGGTAATTAATTCCAGGTGGATGATCAGAGGTATGTCGGGAGATGATGGGTATGTTGGGAGATATGTTAAGTGTGTGGATTGAGCATGAGAGGTTAAAAGAGCAAGTGGGAGAGTGAGTTGCACATGAAGATGAGAAAGAAGAGTGGGTTACATAAGTATAAGTACAAGTAGTTGTACACGGGGATGATGAGTTACACATCAGTGCTATGCAGGGTAATAAAAAGTAAGAGTGAGTGAAGATCAAGTGTCGGGTTAATCTATAATATTTATTACATTGTAAAAAAAATATATGTATATATTTAAAAAAATCAGTCCGACTCTTCAGTTGAGGAGTCGATGAGATGCTCAGTGGAGCATGAGGCAACGGCAGAATCATCTGTAAAAACAGTATAGTAATACGTTATTACAGAAATGAAAACAAAAAAGAATGCATACTATAGCACATACTTAAATTAATCATTACTTGTGATGGAGCCGTAGTCAAAAAGGGAAGATGAGTTCGTGGACGAGCACAGGGAAGATCACAAATGGGACGACCAGCAGGCGTCAGATCTGGAATGGCAGTCCTAGGCCGTGTAGTAGGGGCAGATGTTGAAGCTAAAATATATTAAAAAAGGTACCATTGAGTTAGAGCTTAGTATTTGGAGTGACAGGTGAATATACCTGTGGGAGATGTCTGTACTCCAAAGCTCCTAGCTTTAACTCTCTGAAGCCTTGGTGGGCTGAAAGGATCTGTGCCACCACTGCCGTGTCGCGATAAACTAAAAACAAAAACACCTACATGTACATACAGTAGCTTTACACTTTTACACACCATTATACTTTTATTAGTAGATATTCACAAAACTTTTTGAAGAAGCAATAGAGGACACAGAATGCAACGACAAGCGCCAAACGAATCCCTATAACTGCCCATGCAGGAATAGATTACGACACAGGAGTTGGAGCCGCACACCGACCAGGGTCAATCCCTGGGAAGGCACAACTTCCGCCCTGATGGACTTTGTGCATGATAAATGGACCTAGGTCTGCCAAAAGTTTTCACACATTTGGCCTTGTCCCGGTAAACCTGCCCCCAGACGCAGTCTTTACTTACGCAAACATTTACGAGAGAAGCATTGGTCCGTTTTTGAAGAAATTCACTGTCAAGGAGCTGGAGACTCAAACAGAAAAGTGGACAGCATTTGTTTTCAATCTGCTAGACGTAATGGATATATTTTAGATTCAACAGTCCGATTTGAGCAATCTATTATTCAAGCTGAAAAAGTTCATTTGGAAAAACAAGCAATTTACAATGCATGTATCCCGTTTTTAAAGAAAAGTATAAGCTGCAAAATATTAAAGTTATTGGACATTTGGTGGGAGCTTGTGGAACCATAACTAACTTTTTCAATTAGTTTAGACAAAGATTCTACCTACCTAAGTCAATGAACAAAGAAGTGTCGATAGCAAGTATAAGAGGATCGTGTAAAATAATTCACAATTGTTTATACAAACCTAGATAAAGTGTAAACAAGTGTAATTAGATAAATGTTCTTTAAAACAATTGATGTTAATACTGTGTCATATGGCAAGCATCGAATGATGCCAGTTGTAAAATAAAGTTTTACGTTCTCTCTCTCAACATAATATGGAACACTCACAGACAAGTACATGCCAATGAAAAAGATCTTGTTACTTTTTCGGGTGGTAAAAGACGAAACATGGAAATCTAGGAAAAACGAAAAATACCGCGTATATTCAATACATCGTTTCGGGGTTCCCAAGTTATGCGAGAAGATCCAAAAGAAAATATACTTTTGAAAATTGGGACCAAGGACAACCTACAGTGCAAAGGATGGTCGATGCACATTTTTAAGCTACTAATTCTCATAGGGCAAAATGTTTCTATTGTCTCTTTAAATTACTGGGTGGAAAGCAGATAAAGATCCAGTTGAAATCCACAAAAAATATCTTCCAAATTGACCCATGAATTATATAAATGGTGCAAACGGAACAACTTGTGAAGAAAAATGCTTAAGTGAATTTTTTTTAACTTATATGGGTTTTAGCTGGCGCGAAACAAATGTCAGGTATCTACCAATGAAATCTTCCGCGAAAGACAAATTCCTGAGGCTAAGGACATGTAAAACAAAACATGAGGCCGAATTGACATCTTTAACTAAATACGTCTTTACGGATCTCATGACAGATGATGATAAGCCCCAAAATTTTCAAAAAAGGAGAAATAAAAGAGCTTTAATTCATAATAAAGGTAATTGTAAATTCTTGTGCAAGTAATTGGTTCATGAATGTACGCTCAAAGTCATTCTTTGTTAACAAGTTCTTGGGAAATTCGATCCTACAACGGCTCAGTTGCAGCCTCAACATGGAAATCGTGGCCAACAAAGAAGAGCACTTCCGAGGATAAACCTGGAGGATCAAGAAGGCGACATGCTAAGGTGAGTATGGTTTTGTAGCTAGTTTATATGTTACATATTTAATAGTATATTATTAAACTTTGTTTGGTGTGAGTAAAAAAACGATAAACGTACGATGAAATGAAATGAGCAGGATAAAATGCTTGTGTACCTTATGACATATTGATAGCTTACCAATTAACTGAGTTAGTGTAATGCTACGCCGGAAAGTGCGTTGATGAACGTCAGCTACCAACCACTTCGTAGTGATTTATGAACATTAATTTAAATGACTTGAATTGAATGAACTTACAAAACCATAAAGCATAAAAATTATTGGGACATTTTAAATATAATTACTAAATGTGGAATTGTATTGATTTAAACACAAGAAAACATCGCGACAAACTGTTGTAAATATTTAGAAAGAATTAAAAAAAACAAAAGAAGCCAGCAGAGACTCACAGCTATGATAAATCAATGTTAAGCTGTTTATAATAACAACAATTGTTGAAAATGCATTCTGCAATATTATCAGGCGAGTTTTTAGTCAGGCGTGGTAATAAATAAACGCTTTTCAGTGATTTAGTAGCCACTCACTTGGACGACGAGAGCAAAATGCCTCCTAGAAACACTGAGCAGGTCCAAAATGTCGGTCAAAGATTACCAAAAACAGAGCGACAGTATAACAATGACATCGCGGACCTGTTTCATTTGGCCGTTAGCAAAGATGGTGCCACTGTAAGGCAAGTTACGCTGTATATATTTTGCTATAACCATATGCGCCGAGTAACTGATTAACTAAAATATTTGTACAAATTTTGTCATAAGCGTTGTCAGTCTTTGAACAACATAATGACAATAACCGAAAATAGAAGATTTGTAACTTAAAAATGTTGTGTATGTATAGAACGTAAGGGTCTGGACGACAAAGCATTGCTCGTCCTCGTTGCTCGGCAGTACAGACAAGATTTTAAAAGCCTGATTTGGACAAAAACAATAACACGTTATCATTTTGGGCATTTCCAGCAACATTTCTCACTCCAGGCTTTCTAGCAGGAATTCCATAACCCTTCCGTTACGTCATAAACTCCACCCCAATGCCTAGGCTTTCTGCTTGCTTCATAGACGCTCCACTATTATTTGCATCTGAATGCGTTTAATCATTTCAGTATTAATCTGCAACCAAATCATCAATTTAAATGGGTAAATAATATTTAAAAAAACTAAATTATATTTAAGCAAAAAAAAAAGAAAATAGGCAAGAGAGCTGTGTTGTCAGTTTGGAATGTCCGTTGGAATAAAAGAATCCGTTGTGAATCCCTTAGCATTGAGACTGCGGCTAACAGACATTCCTGGCACAAAAATTTGCAGACAAATTCCCCTAAAAACGCTCCGTGACAGTTTTGCGCTTCTAACGTTTCTGCATTAAACTTCTCCAGACCGAATTAAGCCCCTAAATTTGACACCAAAAATCCCGTGATGCTTTCATAATACTCGTATTCATGCGTGTGACAATGCCTAGGCCAAACGTTTAAAAATTGTACATATGAAAATTGATATTTTGAATTTAAAAAACTTTTGTGTTACACATGGCTTGCATTTGATTATGTAAATATCTGAGAATTTACAAATGAATAAATAAACAGCAAATCAAAATCAGCTAAATAAATTATCTCAAAATCATTAAAGTTGTTGAATTTAATACAAACCGGAAACCACTTTTAAAATATATTTTAACCAGATTTCAGTGTGTGGTTGGCGATAGCAATTCAGTGCTATTTAGTAAAAGCGCCGGTTGCAAAAGTTATTTTTTCTCAATAAATTTAATATGAAAACGAACCTAAGCGATATTAAGGTTAGCGAAAAAATCCACCGCGTGGCCACGTTGCAGAAAAACATGTATTATTCCCAGCCTCACTTTATTTATAGTTTTTGAAATTTTGATTGATAATTGCTAATACATTAGTATTTTATTACTTATATGATTAAATATTGTTATATTAGCATTAATGCAGTGCGATTAATAAAATACATAAAACATTGGTGTAAAATATTGTAAAATTAGTTTATTTCTCTAGTGTTATTTGTTCATGTTCAGTTATAAATTTGATCAGCAAATAAATCCGTCGACTATAAAAATTAAATAGCATTTCACAAAAGATTAATAACAAATCATTTATTTCTGAATGTCATAATTACAAAAATTCGTTTTCAGTTTCTTAAAATGATAATACATGATAATCAATTTATAGACTAAATGATTTTATTTCGTAATCTCACGTTTATCTTGTTTGCCAATAGCCCGGTCATTTTCTTCAACAATTTTCGGCATTTTCTGGATTCGGTTACTATCCAAATCTTTAGTGTTTAGCCATATGGGTGGGGGAACTCCAATTCTCTGTGTAAAATGATGTAGAGCTCCTAGTTCTGTAAAAATATGTGTGTGGAATATTGATTTCTGAGCAACACCCGTGGGCTGAATATGATGAAAGTTGCGTGTCAAGAAAATTCAAATTCGCAAAGGGATGTGCTTTTTTAAAGTTCCGGCTTGACGAATTACAATGGTGAGCATACGTGCTTGAATTACTTGCTGCCAAAATTATTTCTGTTTTTAATGCTCAATAATTCTGCCGAATTTAAAGGATCTTAATAATCTTCACTGCGAAAGTTTGTGTACACTGGATAGGAAGGAATGAAAGATAAAATTAAGCTGGCTGGAAGATTCTTAGTCACATAGGTGAAGCCCCCTTCTACGCCTTCCACGACATTGTAGGAAATCGATTTAAGGTCACCATTTAATATATTGCACTTTTTTACGTCCTCGACGTCGAACATTTTATATTTAGTTAAATCGTAGCCAGGTGGTAATGAAAACATATTTATATCCGTCATCTTCTCTGTGTTTCATAAATGCCAATTTTTTCTTAGTTAAGCTTGTCCATTCTTTCAATGTCATTCCATGAGGTAAGTAGAGGTCAACATAAGCATTAATTCTACATATATTCTTGATTTGGAATCATCTGTATTAGAATTATATATATTACTAATTAATTAATATAATATATACTGAATATAAATTAAAACAAAAACGTATTCAGCTAAAACAATTCAAATTAAGTTTAAAATACATACCAACTTTATTTCAGTAACCTTTGCTCCTCTCAATGTTGTCCTCCAATTTCCTCACGGACTAAACATACACATGCGGCGGCATACTGGCGAAAAACCACACAAATGCGAAATCTGTGGCAAGACATATTTAGACCGCAGGGATTTACACAGGCACATAAGTGTACATACATATGGGAAACCTCACAAATGCTCTGAATGCGGTAGAGACTTTCGCGAAATGTCAGCGCTGAAAAGGCATGCAAAACTCCACATGCGTGAACAAACTTATGAATGTACCGCATGTCACCAATCGTCCAAACCACTCAAGGATCTCTGCAGCCATTATGATTGCACGCATGGACTTCCTGTCGTGTGTCTAATTAGGCTGAAATCAAAAACATCTTCAACTGCGAAACAGCGCAACCCTTAAAATAGTTGTCTTACAAAATGTTACAATGATAACAGCTTATGCTGTCAAGTCACAATTCTGCCAACAACCAGCTGAAGGTTTTACGATCAAGGAAACCTCTTTTAAATCTATACTGAAAGGTATACTGTCTTCTCAACCTCTACTGTCTTCCGGACACATCCAATTCCGGAGAATGTAAATCAGCTTTGGGCACGCATTCTAAATATAAAGATATTAAAAAGTTCTATGAGCAGAGAACATAATACAAGAATATGCGTTGTTCATGAAATTCTCCCGTTCCAGTTCTGTATTAACACGGGTGGAAATAACATTACAGTTGTGAAGGATTTACTACAGCTTTGTATAAGCAAAACTTGTTTAAACCCTTGAAATCTATACTTTTTAAAAGTCTTAATTTAATGATTGTTAATAATTCCTTATTGGCCATTTATTAGTGAAAAGTTGTCGTACACGGCTGCAAACATCATTACGACTGTTGTGAAATAAAAATTTAATTCAAGTTTGTGTAACTTATTTAATTCAATTACGGTTAACCCTCCAAACTCAATTACAACATTGTCCGGCCAAAACTTCCTCCGAATCTCATCAACTTGTCTCTCTTGTGAATTAGTGTTCTCTGAATCCTTAACGCATTCACCATGAATAAACTACTTTACAAATGTGGAATGTGTGTACAGTCATTTGCTACAGAAGGTCCTCTATTGTACGTCATTCTAGAATACACGCAGGAGAAAGACCATACAAGTGCTTGAAATGCGGAAAAGAATTTACTCAATCAGAGGATCTAAAACCACATATGTAAAATATTTCATGCTGAAAAGAAAGAGTACAAGTGTCTAGAGCGCAAGAAAGACTTCGCTCTACCACACCACCTCAAAGTCCACAAAAGAGTTCACACAAGGAGAAAAACCATATCAGTGTGGAGTTTGTGACAAGTAATTCCCCGAATCCGGTACTCTGAGAAAGCATGAAAGAATTCACGCCTTGGAAAAGGTATTTGAATGCAAATTTTGTCACAAAAACTTCAGCCAGTCACAAGAGATAACCATACACCTCAGGATTCATACAAACGAAAAACCTCACAAATTCAGATATTGTCACAAAGCGTTCGCTCAAAACAGCTCTTTGCAATCACACATCAGAATGCATGCTGGTGAAAAACCATACAAGTGTGCTGAATGTGACAAAACGTTTTCCCAGAATTCAAACCTAAAAACGTGCCAAGGATTGCACACTGGTGAGAAACCACACAAATGTACAGTTTGTCAAGCACTATTTGCCGATTCTACTAGGTTTAACATACACATGCGGTGGCATACTGGCGAAAAACCTCACGAATGCGAAATCTGTAGCAAGACATTTTCAGACCGTAGGGATTCGAACAAGCACATAAGTGCACATAGAGGTGAGAAACCTCACAAATGCTCTGAATGCGGTAAAGACTTTAGCCGATTGCCAGGGTTGAAAAATCATGCAAAACTCTACATGCGTGAACAATTTTAATCTTATGAATGTACATAGCGTTTGTCACCATATTTCTACGTCACTCAAGGAATTGAGCAGGCATTATGAATCCATCCATGGACTGCCTTTTGTTTGTCTGAAAGCTGAAAATTCGTTTGCGGTACGTTATTCCTGTAAATACACATTTCTCCTTCAAAATGTCTGACACTGACACTAAAATGCTCGGCTTTAAGGACAAATTTCAAAAATCACTTTACATTTTGATTTCAGGGAAATGGCTGCAAACTTCCTGCAGCTTTGTGGATTTTCAGTTCAAAGGAATGTTATCTTAACGATGTGGAAAAATCAATTGTTTTGATTTTATTGGAAAGATAACCATTTTTATCCAAGTTTATACATATAGCATTTTGAAACCTTACGGACTCTGTCTACAGATAAACCTGAAACTGTGACACTTGTAACATTGTCGTACTCTTTAAAGAAAGGAATTTTGTAATTTATCGTTTGCAATGTTATGTAATAGTTTTAAAAATCAGAAATATTCGCCTAATCCTATACCAATCATAGGGTGCGATAAGCCTAAATTATTGAACCATTGCAAAATACTACATATTAGTAAATTCATTAATTGATGAATACATAAATAAATTGAATTAATTATAGTTCGACTTGCGCTTAATACAATTACATCCTGTGGAAAATTAACGTTGTTCTCCTACTCTTTTTGCATAAATGTACATATTGTGGGTTACTATAAATTAACTTGATTCTTTTAAGTAGTATTTATAAACGTATTATATTGTAGATTCTGATAAAATTTATTTACAAATTAGCTGGTAAGACTACACGTCTGGAAATTATCTGTTTTTAATTTAAGTAATTATGTTTTGTATGCAATTCTTTATAAAACAATAAATAGTATTAAAACTCTGATATGAACTCACACAGATGAAATAATTAATTTCTTGAATGCCATAAATTTCCTAAATTTTGTCACAAAATGTTTAAAATATGTAACGTACATAGCAACTAGCGCTTACATTCGTAATCGTAGTCACATAATTGGTAAAAATAAATACAAATGGTATTTTAAACACTGTAGTTATTAAACGTTTTGGGTTTTGAATAAACATGTTCAATGTTAATATGACACAAATATATTTTCGGCATTTCTGCACGAAAACTAAACTAAACTTTTAGGTCCAATTCAGTTGGTACAAAACATTTACACGAACAATTAATGCATAACAGTTACTCCTTAACAGCTGTATCAACATGAATTTAATCAACGGTTACAAATAAAATATGTTCCAAAGGCAGAGCGCTTTTCAATACTTCGTGTAACTTCACAATCAGGAAGTGCCTTTTGAAGCTCCTTCAACACGTCTTCCGACACCCTGTAATCGATTCTTATCGTATTAAAATGCTTCAGGCTATCCCCAATTACTTGGATGGGGATGGGTAATATTTCTATATCGTCGTCATCGTAGTCGGTATAGCCCTGTGAAATACAACATTTGGAAACAAAATATAGTTCCTCCATTTTCGATTGGTTTACTTACGTGGATCAATTAGGGAGAGCTTCATTATTTCTCTTAAAGCGTTGTATTCGTTTAAACATGCAATGTATTTTTATAAAATATAATTTAAACTTTAATGAACTTCACTTGTAATAGTAAATAGTAACAAGGCACAATGTATTACCCATAAAAATTCCAAATATTTTAGTTTCGTCAGAAGAGGCAAGCAATAACAAAGTATATCATTGTCATCAACCTCGCCCAGGATCAACGACTTCAACTCCATGAACAAAAAAGTAAACATAAGAAACAGAAGATGTGCCCACGGAAAATAATATATTTTCAAACAAGCGCAGTGGACACGGCGTTTCTTGGATTAACTTGGGAGTGTACACAAAAATCGTAAATCTTAGGTGTTAGTCATTCTACGCTTCTAAAAATATACATTACGGGCTACGCACTACGAATTTGAAATTAGTTTTTGTAATATAAATACTTATTATTAAATATTTGACATTGTCATAATTAACATAATTAATTGCGACGTTTTTACCAGTAAAATCGAAAATGCATGGCCGCAATGAAGTATCCTGAATAGCCATGCCCAAACGCAGATATTCCTTAACTTCGTCCGTAGACATCCCTGTCAAAGTCGTGAAGTCTATGTGTTCTTTGATATTGAGAGCCTTCAAATTGGGAAATGTACGATGAATGCATCCCAAGTACGCCGATGGACTGCTTTCGTATAAGCTGATGCCAAATTTCTCAACGTTTGGAAATATCCTGGCCAAGTTCAACATAACAAATGGAAAGTCTGTTTTTTGGTCAGCCTCAATGCTGACATCTAATGAACGGACACTTTTTATTGGATGGGACACGTCCGTCACGATCTTCATATAATCAGCGTCCATTAAGGTTATACTTTTCAACGATGGAAATCGCTCGTCCGTGAAAAAATCTGACATATCTGGGGGACAGGATGTATTTATGTCCTGCAATTTTGGGAAAAAAAAGTTCGTGGGATTTAACAAATTGTTATATTCAAGCTTCAGAAGTGTAGACGAAACGTTCCTGAGAAGTATTTCGAATTTTTTGTGCCATCGCTTATTGTTATCATAGTGAATAAATTCCAAACTTTGCAACAACGGGAGTTGTAAATTTGAAATCACGTCCAACAATTGTTCCGGGAGAAAGTCAAATCTATCCAGTTTCAATTTAACAATTCTAGACAAATTCATCTTTAAGATTGGTATCCAGCAACAGCTTATGAATGTAAGTGACAAACATTGAAGCGACGAATCCGCTAATGCTTTGATAAGAACCTCAAAGGAGGTACAGTTGCACCTGGGATTAAAATTTGGTCCGTGGATGATCAGGCTCTTTAAACACGGAAGCTTGATATCACTGAAAGCTTGTAGCGTGTTGACATGGTGTAAACCATTTATTTCCAACCTGATGCTCGTTAGTTCCCCTTGTTTTGCTTTGAGAAACTCGTTCAATCTTTGGACGTCCGCTAGACCTCCCATGTTGATGGTCAGTTTTGTGGTGGGGAACTGTTCACTTAGGACAAGATTATAAAAACGATCGTTGGCAAATCCAGAAATTGAAATGTGAAAGTTTTTGAAAGGACTTGGCATACTAGACGACCTTGAAACTGGAGATAGCAGAGTATCGTTCAACTGTGAATCGAATTCTTCATCATTTTCAAACATTTTCTTCAGCTCCACAACAGAATTCCTTCGTAATGAAGAACAAGCCAAGCCGTTCCAATACTTGTTGACCAATCTGCATGTCTTTACAAGGTCCACATCTTTAGTCCCCTCCAAAAGTATCTCCACGACCTGAAAACATTTTATATGTTTAAAATTATTTCCGAAACGAATATAATTGTTTTGCTTTAATATTCTAATTAATTGGCATTCACATTAAATGCGACAATTACTCTACAATCTGAAGTTTAAAAATAACAGCATTTCTTTAAAAAGTTATGATAAACTCAGGATCATGAATCACTACTTATGGAATAAATAGAATTAAAAACAAGCAACTCACCAAACTTGGCATTCCAACTTCATCGTCTCTGCCATCTTCAATTATCATTTCCTCGTCCAGTGGTTCCGTTTCGTCCAAAAATTTGACGTCTTTATTTTCAATTTTCCCCTGCTTAAATGGTCCAGGTGTAGTCAAGATTTCCACGCTCATTTTCGCTTTTTCGACTTCTTGATTAATATTCACTACGGACTCAGATTTACTGGCGACCGAAGACATAAATGATGCGCTGGAATTGTCATTCAATGATGAAGTGATGAAACCGGTGGCAGGAAGTTTGACCGAATCGAATTCCGCGGGATGACTCGTCTGACTTCCAGAATGCCCTAATAATGTTTGGCTGCTGATCAATGGTTGATCTTCGGGGTAGGGGTCTTCCTCTGCCATTAGGAGTTGCAGAACATTTCGTTGCATTAGGTTTTGCAATTTCACCGCCGTTTTGTAAAGATGCGAGTCGGGAAGGTTGTGGGCTTTTGCGTTTTCAAACATAATGTTCATGTCGGCTTGGACTTCTGTTAAGTTAGAATATTCGTTGGTCTGCAAAAATAATTTAAAAAATGTAAAATTAGAAAACCTATATTGTAAAAGAATTTCAAAATTTCTACTGTACGAGAGTAGCAAAAATAAATATCATTTATTAAATTACAAATAATATCATAAATACCAAATAGCAACAAAATATGGAGATGAAATCAAGTAGATTATTTATATAAAACATATGAACGAAAAAATATTTTCTGTTGTTGAATTTTTCTCAAAATAAAATTTTTTTAAATCTGGTATTCAACATCAGGTAATGAAAAGGAAAAAAATAAGCTCATCTGGCAACCTTTATTCGTTCAAGTTCCGGCTGATCACCCTGGTCTCCTCGACTCGTTGCCAAACTTGCTGTCGATGACATTGAGGAGGTCGTCGTTCTTTTCGATGCAAACGATTCCATGACTTTCTTTCTACTCCGTCACAATCAACGAACGAATTTTTGCTTTCCGTTTTCGCCCGAATTGTCAAAACCTTCTTTAGTCGACTTCAGATATTAACCTGTGAATATTAATCCAAAATAAATATTATTTATTGTTATAAATTATTAATTAAAATTCAATCATTTTTAGACGGGATTCCCAAATTTAAACTACTGCTGTTATGTATACAAAAATTAATAAATGAAGTGAAACAAGCGATACTTATCACTAAACCAAAAACTAGATTTAAAGATTTCAAAATATTAAGAAAAAGTGTTATTAATCGCAAATTAAATTGACTTAAAAATAAAAAACATACAATTATCGACTCCATTACGAAATTTTATAAATTAACAATTATTAGAAAATTAAAAATTTATATTTTTACAAACCGAGCTCGATGAGTTTATTGCAATGCGATTCGGAATTTTAGACTGAAAATAAATATGAAATTTTCGGAAAACCAAATGAAATACGCAGTACGACGACAACGTATTAAAATAATCACAAATCGTTCAGAAAACTCCTGCTTTGAGCAAAATGAATATTAAACACAGCCATCCCGACTGTCAACTCAGCACGAATAAAATTGCTGAATGCTTCTCCTTTCTTGATTGTGCTATCCGCCTCGGCCGAACGTTCAGTAGTCTTGCGCTAGAGGACGAAAGCAGTATATTTTCACATATAAAAGTGGAGATAGAATCTAAAAATAATTTCGAAAAATGCTAAATGAACCGATTGTAAGGGCAAAGGGCTTATGCTAAATCGATCGTAATGAGTCCATAATTAATTAAAATTAAATTAAAATTAACGCTTGTTCTGATGGTCCGTTCTCCATTTTGAATTTTTAAAAATTGGGGATATGTATGGCTTACACGTTTTTTTTACCTTATGTTCCTTTCTTTTATGTTTAAAAAGGTCCAAACTCACCAAACTGATTGAACTTTCTGAAAATGCGCTGACGGGAACTGAAGATAAAATTTGCTAATGTAATAAACTCGTCGGAAATTGTTTAATTTTTTAAAAATTAGAATTCTACAGGCTGAAACACAATATTGAAATGAGCCATGTAGCCTTAAAATGTTGAAAAAAATGCGACAGCACGATGTGAATTTATACTTTTAATTTTCAAGATTGAAAAATGAATCCATATGAGATAAAGTGATATTCAACGCGAAAGAATAGTTTATTGCAAAATAAGCTAATATGTACCAAACATGGAGGAAATCCCATCTTGTTGGTCGTAGTATTAGAGTTTAAATTGTGGATAAACTAATTTCGTCCTTGCATCTGGGGTGTGAAATTGACCTTCAATAATAAGAGTGTGAAACGAGAGCAGTTGATAGGAGCCAAAGGGCTGCACAAAAGGAGCTCAGACCTTAAAAGTGCGAATTGTGTTGCAAACAATTTTATTGCAAAAGTTATGTAACACACCAGGGTTCACACCGGGAAAACACCTTACAAATGTAACACCATGTCTACTATTATGCAGGTCTTCCAGCGCCGTCAAGACCCACGTGAAGCGGCACGCCGACGAGAAACCTCACAAATTCCAATTGTACCAAAAAGAATAATAATGTTTTCCAAACGTGATCCTACCATTCGCGTAGAAGTTCACACGGCCAAAAAACGTCACAATTATTTAGATATGGCAAAAACTACACTTAAATTACAGAATTATGTCTTTTCGAAGAAATCTTCGTTCTACGGCATGAGAAAGTTGTTTAGTATTTAATTTGTTTTTGTTGTTACACTAGAACCTCGCTATAAGAGAACGCTATAAATCACTAAAATCTGCTTCTTATATAGAAATTCTCTTATAAAGAGGGCTCGTATGCATATAACCATGTATGACATGCGAGCCCAAAAGTTCTTTTATAGAGAGGATTCTCTTATATGGAGGCCTCTTATAGCGAGGTTCCACTGTATTATTGTTTATTCCTTTTCTTGATATTGGTATTCTATTTTCGTCAGCGTGATTGAACAATTCTAGAATCTTGAAAATCACCCCGAATGTGCTGGATTGTCCTTGAGTTAACTCTAAATTCAAAAGTTGAAACACCTCGAATTCCTGACGGAGAATGTAAATCAGCCTTAGGCACTCATTCTAAATATAAAGATATTAGAAAGTTCCATGAGCAGTGAACATAATACAAGAACACGCGGTTTTCATGAAATTCTCTCGCTGCAGCTCTGTATTAACACGGGCGGAAATAACATTACAGTTGTGAAGCATTTACTAGAGCTATAGGCAAACTTATTAGAACTGTTTTCACTTATACGTAAGAATTTTCGTCAATTTGACTAAAATTGAAGAAATTCATAGACCAAAAGTATTGAACACGTTTATTTTTTAAAAAGTTTAATTTATTGATTGGCAGTAATTCCTTTTTGACCACCTAATAGTGAAACGTTGTCGCATCGCTGCAAATAACATTAAGATCATTGTGAAATATGAATTTAATTTAATTTTGTGTAACCCTTTTATTTCAATTACGTTTACCCTGCTGAACTCAATTACAACATTGTCCGGCCAGAATTTCCTACGAATCTCATCAACTTGTCTTTTCTGGTGAATAATTAATCTCTGAAACCTTAACGCACTTAGCATGAATAAACTACTTTACAAATGTGGAATGTGTGTCAAAACATTTGCTACAGTGGGTCCTCTTGTAATTCATTCTAGAATACACACAGGAGAAAAACCCTACAAGTGCCTTGAATGCGGAAAAGCATTTACTCAATCAGGGGATCTAAAAAAACATCAAATTGTTCACACTGGAGAAAAAAAGTACAAGTGTCTAGAGTGCAATAAAGACTTTGCTCTATCACACCATCTTAAAGTCCACAAAAGAGTTCACACAGGAGAAAAGCCATATCAATGTGGAGTTTGTGACAAGAAATTCCCCGAATCCGGCACTCTGAGAAAACATGAGAGAATTCACGCCGTGGAAAAGCCATTTAAATGCAAATTTTGTCCCAAAGAATTCTGCCAGTCACAAGAGATAACAAGTCACCTCAGGATTCATACGCACGAAAAACCCCACAAATGCAGATATTGTGACAAAGCGTTCACTCACAGCAATTCTTTGCAGTCACACATCAGAATGCATACTGGTGAAAAACCATACAAGTGTGCTCAATGTGACAAAACGTTTGCCCAGAATTCAAATATGAAAACTCACCAAAGATTGCACAAGGTAGAAAAACCATACAAATGCTCTGAGTGCAATAAGACATTTAACCAACAAGATTACCTAAAAAGACACCAAAACGTTCACATTTTAGGTGGAAAATCCTACAAATGCGCCGTTTGTCAAGCCGCATTTACCCGTTCTACTACACTAAACATGCACATGCGAAGACATACTGGCGAGAAGCCTTACAAATGTGAAATTTGTGGCAAGACATTTTCAGACCGCGTAAATTTACACCGGCACATAAATGTACATACGGGTGAGAGACCTTACAAATGCTCTGAATGCGATGAAGACTTTTGCCAATTGCCAGCGTTAAAAAGACATGCAAAACTCCACACGCGTGCAAAATCATATGCATGTACCGCTTGCTACCATTCGTCCACGTCCCTCAAGGATCTGAGCAGCCATTATGATTGCACGCATGGACTGCCCGTTGTTAGTCTGAAGAGACAGCAAATTTGTTTGCGGTACGCCATTTCTAAAAATACACATTTCTCCTTCAGAATGCCTGACACTAACATGTTCGACTGTAAGGGAAAATTTCGACAATCTCTGTATATTTTTATTTCAGGTAAATGCCTGCGAACCTTCTTTAGCTTTGCGAATATTTGGTTACAAGCAATGTCGTTATCTTAATGATGTCCAAAAATCAATTATTTCGATGGAAGAAACAATTGCAAAAAAACCATTTTTATCTAAGCTTTGACCTAGGCTGGTTAGCTAGGGGTATGAGCTAGGTCGGTATGCTCAAGAAATGCCAGTGAGTAGACAAGTAATTAGCAGTTGCTAAATTACAGGTAGAATTTATTCCAGGAAGTTTTACTTCTTTCTTCAACGGTTGTCAAAGACAGAATGGTGTAATACTTGATTTTACATTGAATTTTCTTACAGTATTTATACTAAATTACAT
>JAQGAK010002593.1:0-19383 GCA_034696945.1 Lipothrix lubbocki
AAATTGATACAAAAATTGATACAAAAATTGATACAAAAATTGATACAAAAATTGATACAAAAATTGATACAAAACTTGATACAAAAATTTTTAACTAAAGGTTTAACTAAGAGATTATTGAATTTGTTTTATTTTTATTTGAAATAATTTTGCTTGTTTCCGCGCATAAAACAAATCTTTACCGTGAACAATAACAGACGAAATATTTCCCCCCTCATATTTAATATGTGAGAACTTGTTCCTTAAATATTATCGTGAAAAACTGAAACCAAACTAAAAATCTGCATATTGTATAAAGGTGAAAGCGAAAAAGTGCTATTATTTTAATGATAGTGGAACTGAAAATGTGTCAAAAACACACGTGGCACACTGAAAAAACAACACACACACACGTATAAAGAAATTGGTGAGAGAGATTGGTGAGAATTTAGTGAGAAATTCAGTGAAGTGCGGATGGTGTTGGTGCGCTTGTCTATTTTTTTTGTAAATAAACAATATTTAAAAAAAATAATTATAATTCAAATTTTATAAAAATCCATATGACGAAAAAAATTTGCGAGAGTAAGAAAATTGTGATGAAAATGATTTTACCAAACAAAACATGGTGAATATTAAATAATATGTGAATACATTGGTGCTATAGTAATAGGAAACAATGTGAACATCTCTTGAATTTAAAACATACAAATGGCGGGAAAATAAGAGAAAATTAAATTCCAGAAAAATTGTTGTGCCTATGTCAAATAAATTGGTTGGAAATTAAAAAAAGAAAGAATGAGAATATTTGGGGGAAAGTTTTTGCTAATTTGGTGGATGAAATAATGATTGTTGATATACCTCATAAATAACCATCCGCATGAATAGTAAACTCTGACTTTGTTGCTGTAAAGAGAAGAAAAAAATACATAAAAGAGAAAAGTCACATCAGCATCATCCACAATTACACAACACACACGCGCACGCAGACTTCCTCACCTTATTTTGTTTTCCCCGCAGGGGGGAAATAATTTTTCCGAGTTATAAAATGTATATAAACATCGGAAATTTCGGAAATAATCGTGTTGAAATTATTCCAATTCCAATTTTTCATATGAATGGATTTAGTTAAAAAATTGTAAATATATGCACGTTTGTCCGTCTGTCTGAAAGTCAAGCTTCAAATTTTATTGTAATACACGTCGATGCAAAGTTACCCGATGCAGACAATTACCAAATCAAATACAAACGTGCATATGTATTTTTTTTTGAAATTTCCATCGACAAGCCTAATCGATGCAGAATTTAAATCGAAATATCTAATCGATGCAGAATTCAAATCGAAATATCTAATCGATGCAGAATTCAAATCGAAATGTTTAATCGATGCAGAATTCGAATCGAAATGTCTAATTGATGCAGAATTCAAATCGAAATGTTTAATCGATGCAGAATTCAAATCGAAATGTCTAATCGATGCAAATTTGAATCGAAAAGCCTAACCGATGCACATTTTGAATCGAAATGCTTAATCAATTGCAAATTCTGAATCGACAAAAGAAATCGACCCGAATCTGAATCGCCAAAATTGAGCGTTGGAAAATCTGATTCGAAAAAAGAATCGATGGAAAACCTGAATTGACAAAATTGAACGATGCAAAATCTGATTCGAAAAAAGAACCGCTGAAAAACCTGAATCGACAAAATTATTTGCAAAATTTTGAATCGAATGGCCTAATCGGAGAAAATTCTGAATTGACAAATTTAATCGATGCAAATTCTGAATCGACAAAATTAATCGATGCAAAATCAGAATCGACCAAATAATTCCGCTCAAAATTTGAATCGATAAAATTATTCGGTGTAATTTCTGAATCGAAAAGCTTAATCGAGATAATTTCTGAATCGAAAAGCTTAATGAAATCTAGACAAATAATTGAGTTAAAGTGGATAAAAAATGAAATTGGACAAAATTGGAAAATGACATTCTACTAACAATAGACAAAAATTGATTTGAATCGAGTCGCATCGGCCTAATTTTGCATCGGCAGTCGTATTATTATTAAATTTATTAAAAAAAATTGCTTAGAAATAAACCACAAATATTAAAATTAAAATCTACTATTAAAGCTATAACAATTTTTATTACTAATGAAATCATAGATTAGTAATAATGATTATTTGTTTTTGCTGTTTGTTTTTGCTATTGGTTAGGTCAGCGAAAAATTATAATTTTTACGAAAAGTTGAATGAATATTAAATTAATAATTATTAAATATTACGTTTTAAAACGATATTTCTGGCAAATCTAATTGTACAATGACTAAAAACTCTAATAGTTAAACTAATTATATTAAGAAGGAGGAATGGTAGAAATGTACAAAGAGAGCGACAAGACTGACTAAAGACAATCAAAATCAACAGCTGTTAGAAATAATTAATTATACATACTTGGATTTACAAAAGGCGGGGAAGTTAAAATGGTGGATTTGTAAGATTATAAATTTTTAAACAAAATTTAAAAATTTTCAAATTAATATTTTGTGAAAATTTAAAATAACTCACGTGGCCTCTGACGGGATTGCATTACTGTCAAAAACCGAGCTGTCCACGGGGTAAGGTTGGATTAGCGGCAATGTGTGCTCTCGTGGAAGCTCCTCCAGGACTAAAATGGAAAAACAATTTTATTTTATTCTAAAATTTCCGATGCAAAACATAATTATTTATTTATTTTAAAATGGCGTGAAAGTTTTTACAAATTAAATTTCCCCATGTAAAAATCCATAAAGAATGAATTTCTGGACGTAAATTTAAAAAAAAAAAATCGGCGGTGGAAGATCCAAAAGTACCAATTTCTATACCTTCAATACTGATTTTGGTAGTTTTGAATACTTTGCCAATGATGTGCTGAAAGGTCCCAAAGTACTTATTTGTATACATTCAATGCTGAAAATAGTACGTTTTGATACTTTGCCGATGATATGGTTAAGACCCGAAAGTACCAATTTCTATACCTTCAATGCTGAAATTAGCACTTTTTGATACTTTGTTGATTATGTGCTGATAGATACTAAAGAACCTATTTCTATACTTTCAATGCTGAAAAATAGCACTTTTTGATACTTTGCCAACAATATGCCAAAGAATCCAAAAGTACCAGTTTCTATCCCTTCAATACAAAATTTGGTACTTTTTGAAACTTGGTCAATAAATTTAAATTTTAGACGTAAAATCATTTTTAAAAAAACTCACATTCCTCCTCCTCCTCATAAGGGTCAAAGACGGGGTCAACGACGGGGAAAGAAGAAGAGCTGGAGGGAATCGGGAGGGAGGAGGAGGGGATGGTGTCCAGGGTGGGGAAAGGTTGTTGGGAGGGGGGAGTGGTCGTCCTTTTTGTGATGGTGAAGATTGTGGTGGTGGTGGTGGTGGGGCTGGTGAGCGGGGTGGTCGTCCCTTCCGTAGTTGTCGTAGGGGTGGTGGGACATGCTGGCGCCTCCTCTTCCGTGCAGGAGCGCGAGTCCGCCGGTTGAATCCTCCGGTCGCAAATCGAGCTCGGGAGGTTCTGACCATTCCGGCACACCACATTTCGGGTCGTCACGCCGCCTGGTCCGCACGTCATGGAACACTGAAAAAAACCGAAAATATTAATTTATTTATCTTTGCGATATTAATTTATCTTTTCAGAAATTTTAATTTTCACATGTTTTAAATGCAGATTTAAAAAAAAGCAATTTTTCTGATTTTTTTTTTCATAATTTTTCTATATACAAAATCTATAATTTAACCAGATTTTTGTATCAATTTTTGTATTATATTTTGTATCAATTTTTGTATTATATTTTGCATCAATTTTTGTATTATATGTATTTTGCATCAATTTTTGTATCAGCTTTTTGTATCAATTTTTGTATCAGCTTTTGTATCAATTTTTGTATCAGCTTTTTGTATCAATTTTTGTATCAGCTTTTGTATCAATTTTTGTATCAGATTTTGTATCAATTTTTGTATCAGTTTTTGTATCAATTTTTGTATCGAATTTTGTATCAATTTTTGTATCAATTTTTGTATCAATTTTTGTATCAATTTTTGCATCAGCTTTTGTATCAATTTTTGTATCAAGTTTTGTATCAAGTTTTGTATCAATTTTTGTATCAAGTTTTGTATCAATTTTTGTATCAATTTTTGTATCAATTTTTGTATCAATTTTGATATCAATTTTTGTATCAAGTTTTGTATCAATTTTTGTATCAAGTTTTGTATCAATGTTTCCATTAATTGTAGTAAATAATCTATTAAAATTCCATATTCCGATGCAGAAACAGCAAAAACAAAGAAGATTTTCCCTCATTTACCTAAACCTGAAAAGCTGATTTCTCAAAAAAAATTTCGTGCGGAGTAAATGGCGAGGAGAAAGTAAATCTTGTGGCAAATCTGTGCTACATGCACATGTACGTAAATGCATTATTGGTTGTACTTCCCTAAAGAAACAAGATGTTGAAACAAAGAGGGAAGAAGGAAATAAATCCAGTTTGTAGGAGGGGGAGAAGAGAAAAAGGATTTTTCGGAGGGAAATGCGTGCGGGACTAATGGGCTGCGAGCGGGGAAAGCACATTTCCTCTTCGTTCCTTTCCTCTTCTTCTTTTTCTTCCCGTTATTTGCAATATTCGCCAAAAGTCTCTCTAAAAACATTCGGCTGTCGCATTAAAACTCCTCCAACGTCTCATGATCCATTTGCGAAAACGAGGGGGGAAAATGTGAAGGAAACTGTAAAGGGGGAAAATAAAAAAAAATAGGAAGGAGACGAGAAAAAGAGAAAAAAAAGAAAACATATGTAATGCAAACGCACAAATTCCTCTTCCTTATTGGTTGTTATTTAAGTCCCGCAATGTCCTGCTTTCGGGAAATTTTCCAGCCACGCAAACAAATTCCTCACTGCTTTCCCCACGCTCACCTTTCACTTTTCCTAATAAGCTTGTGTATATGGGAATTCCCTCAAAACTTGATATATGTATAAGGCGCGTTCAATTATAAAGGTCCTGAGTTTTTGCTTGAAAAATTTGACATTTTTTGGCAAACATGTGTAACTGCGGCAGCAGATTTTGTTACAAATTTGCATGACTAATTTTTCTCGACTTGTATCGTTTAAGATTGTGCATCGCCCAAAATAATCTCGATTTGCATCGCTAATTTTCTAGTTTTTGACAATAATTTTGTAATTTGCATCGCTAATTTCTCAAATTGACTCACTAGTTTTTTGACACGCGTTGCTAACCTTGATTTTACATCGGTAATTCCTCGATTTGCTTGGCTAATTTTCCTGTTTGCAATGCTAATTTGGATTTTACATCAATAATTTTTTTGATTTGCCTCGCTAATTTCCCGATTTGCATCGCTAATTTAGATTTTACATCGATAATTTTGAATATGCATCGCTAATTTTCCAAATTTCATCTCTAATTTTGATTTTGCATTGCTAATTTTCAGAATTTCATCGCTAATTTAGATCTTGCATCGCTAATTTTGATTTTGCATCGCTAATGTTTTGAATTTCATCGCTAATTCCTTGATTTGCATCGTTAAATTCCCGATTTGCATCGCTAATTTCTCGATTTGCATCGCTAAATTCTCAAATTGCATCGCTAAATTCTCGATTTGCATCGGTAATTAATGTTTTGGTGTCACTAATTTTTCGATTTACATCGCTATAGTTCTTCATTTTCCGAACAGCTATTTATCGATATTGCATCGGTAATTTTTAATAATTTATTCATCCCTACTTTTGGAATGGGTCACCTATATTTTCAAAATTCTAAAAAAAAAACATTTAAAAAAAAATTGAAAACATATTTGGGAATTTTATAAGAAATGTTCGCAAATGTAAAAAAAATATTTGAAAATTTTAAAAAAAATTGAAAATAAAAACAAATATTTAAAAATTAAAAAAAAATTTAAAAACTTGAAAATTTTTTAAGAAATTTAAAAGTTTTTTGGAAATTTAAAAGTTTTTTGGAAATTCAAAAGTTTTTTGGAAATTTAAAAAAAAATTGGAATTAAACAAATATTTCACTAAAAGCGCTACATTTGAATGATCCCCTGGAAGTAAATAACAATCCTTGGCGTGGGTGACAGTTTCACTCTATTTTTTCCGTGTGTTTACATTTGAGTCTGGGAACAAGCCCGAAGTCTGTTCAGCATTATTGCGAACACGTTGACAACAAGAACAACAACAACGACAAAGTCATATGACAAGTATGAAAACGAAGATGGAGGGACATATATTGTACATATATATGAGAAAAAAAGAAAAAAAGGAGAAACTTACGCTTGACCAGGGACCGACATGCCAATATGGACAAGGCTCAAAATTGCATGTCTCTTGATTAATGGGCTTGCGGATGTGAGCGCAGAGCTTATCCGCCACCTGCAAAAGGAAAAAAAACCCAAACAAATATAAAGGACTTTTTCTCTCCCACACAAATATTTGATTACATCTATATTTCTCGTTCTTCTTATTATTATTAAGCATGGGACATATCGGATGTCAATTTGGTACGCAATCAATTTCTCCTCACGGCTCACCTGTCCACTCCTCGCTTTTCAAACCAAACCACTGAAAATTTCACGGAAACATGCGGGACTTTGTGGGAAATTCTTTATGATTCAAGAAATGACTTTATTTTTGTGATTTTCATTTTTTATTTCTCTTTCATCCACAACCTGACTTTAATTTTTTATTCACCGATGCATCACTGGCTTCTATATAGAAACTTATTAATTTAGACTATTATTAATTTTAAATTTCTTAGTTCGTTTTTTATAGATTTTTTAGGAACTTGCATCGGTCCTGCATCGGTAAGTTTTACATATTTTCAACGTTGAGAATAAATGGAATTGACTTTAAAATATTTATTTACATTTTTCTCAGCCCGATTTTTATATTTTAGGACTTGGCATCGGTCTCGCATCGGAGTTGGATTCGCACATTTTTTATTACATTGACAAAATCTGTGCTGGGAAATGTTGTTTTCTAATTATTTTTAAATTATTTCAACATTCAGAGCCCTGCATCGGTCCGGCATCGGTACGTTTTTGTGAATTCCATGAGAAAAAAAATGTATTCCCTGTAAAAATTCTTTTTCTAAAGCTTTTCTAAAATCGTTGAGTATTTTTAACCTTGCATCGGTCCCGCATCGGTAAAATTGTGTAGTTTTTATTTCTATTAACCAAAATTATTTTATTTACTATAAATACATTTTTATACTTATCTATATCAAAGTTTACCATTTTATTTTAATATTTAAAACCTTGCATCGGTCCTGCATCGGTAACTTTATGTCAAACCAATCGACGAAAATAATTTGTCTTGCTATAAAACATTTCTTGCAATTATTTTCCCGATAATTTTAACATTTAAAACCTTGCATCGGTTCCGCATCGGCACCTTTTTGTCAAATACATCGACCAAAAATGGTTATTTTTCGTATAAAACAATTTAAAAAAATTGTTTTCTAATTCGTTTCATTATTAAGAGCATTGCATCGGCTCCACATCGGCCCCGCATCGTAAACTTTCTTTAAACAAATCAATAAAATCAAAGTAATTTTCCATAAAAATATTTATTTTCAATGTTTTTCAGCCTCGGAATTTTTTTTTTATTTCTTTCAGCAATAAATTCTTACATGTTGCCCATTTAAACAAATTCCCCGATTTCCCCGAAAATCCCCACTGTCTGAAGGAAATCACGGAGAAGGAATCAATGAACAAATTGGCTCGTCCATTAACCAACAAGAAGAACGAGAACACGAAGAAGAAGAAGACGAAGCAGCAGCATCGGACAAAGTACACACTTTGTTTTATTTTGACGGAGTAATTCCCAGAGAGGCTGAACGGCCATTTGGGAATAAAGGATTGGATGGAAATCAAACCGGAAGAGTCAGGGGATGAGCTCAATGACCGCACGATGACTCCTTTCCCGTCGTCGATTCCCTCGCTGCATCGCTCCGCGTGGAGTCTGGAGCAAGCAAGCAAATACGAACGGAGCTGCGACGATCTTTTTTATTTTTTCTCCCTTGAAATTTTTAACCCAGAAAAACAACGCGAAGTGTAACGGAAAAAAGAATTTGTCTATATACATACAAAATACATTGAGCGGACGGAAAACAAGAAAGATTTTAAGGGAAAAAATCAATTAGGCCTCTCATATGACTTCCCATGCAATTTTCCCCGGGCTTATAATAATAATAGTTAGGAGCAAATTGAGGAAATGATGTCCAGGATAATAAACTAAGGAGCAATTACCAGAGTCTGGGATGATGTTTTATTCGGGGAAGAAGAAAGAGGAAGAGCAAACCACCAGACGTTTTAAGTGGGACGGGAAGAGATGACAGCAGACATTGTAAGTGATTTTGTCTATGTGCAGTGGAAAGTGGATTTCGCAGGGCAGCAGAAAGATCACTGAAAGAAGATTGACAGGAAAAGTCTAGGAGAATTCTGCAAGAAGAACTTTTTTCTCTTCGCAAACAAGAAGGTTAACAAGATTAACCAACATTACGCTGTATAAGCCGGGAAGAGTTAAACGATGCAAAAGAAAAAGGTAATTGAAGCCAAATCGGATATTCTTCCTTTTTTAAATGCGTTTTAACGCAGCGTGGATTATTAGGAAATGATGCCGATTTAGGCGATTTTATGTTTCCGATGCAGATACGGGCAGAACAATGTTTAACGTTGCAAATTTTGGCTAACTTGCACCGATGCAGGCGAGTTTTTTTAAAATTGTTATCGATGCAGATAAGTTGTCGTTAATTGTTAACCGATGCAGATGAGTTATCAATAATTTTTACTGATTCAGATGAATTTTTGTTAATTTTTGACCGATGCAGATGAGTTTTTGTTACTTTTTTGCCGATGCAGATGAGTTTTGGTTACTTTTTTTTCGATGCAGATGAATTTTCGTTAGTTTATGACCGACGCAGACGGTTTTTTGTTAATTTTTTACTAAAGCAGATGAGTTCTGGTTACTTTTTTACCGATGCAGATGAGTTTTGGTTACTTTTTAATCGATGCAGATGAATTTTCGTTAATTTATGACCGATGCAGACAAGTTTTTGTTAATTTTTTACCGATGCAGATGAATTTTTGTTAATTTATGACCGATGCAGACAAATATTCGTGACCAAAAGAGAATAAATTATAGGCTTTTCATGGATGCAAATGAGTTTTGGAAAATTTTAACCGATGCAAGTAATTTTTGCAAGTAGTTTAACCGATGCAGACATGTTTTTTTTAAATAATTACCGGTTCAGGTGATTCTTTAACCGATGCAGATAATTTAGTGGAAATAATTACCGATGAAAGTGATTTTTTGTAATTTTTCATATCGATGCAGATTATTCGCAAACATTTTTACCGATGCAGACAATAATTAGCCATTCCAAAACAAACAAACATTTGATATTTTTAACTGCATGATTTTGTCTGCATAATTTCACCATTGCAGACAATAATTCGTAAACTTTGACCGATGCAAAATATTTTTTTCAACATTTTCCAACAACGCGCAGGAAAATTCATGACCGATGCAGATCATTGATCATTTCATTTACCAATAATGCAGAAAGTAATGAAATTAACGTCCGATGCGGAGAATCATTTAGTATTTTTTTTACCGATGCGCCGGATTTTTGGCAATTTTGTTAACAATAACCATAACCAAGAATATAATTTGTGCCCGATGCATAAAATAATTCCTAAACCATTACAACCAATATGAACAACTTTTAATAGTGTCCGATGCATAGAATTTTTTTTTACAACCGATGCAAGCAATGCATTTGTAGCTAATAACAAACCCAATTTTTTGTGACCGATGCAATCGACAATTTTCTGAAACCAACAACACAGAAAATGTCACCAAAATAGCATCTATCAATAACTGCGAAGTTGCATCGATGTAAAATAAAAAAAACGACGCTTCTGCTTTCACCGGGGAAAGTAAAAAAAATTCATGATTGATTGAAAATATTATCCTGCTTTCCCTCAAAATCTTTTTCTCTCACTTTCTGTAAAAACGTAAAGATTTCATTGCAGCTCAAATATCAAATATAAAAAAGATATCTCCGAACCACTTGAACCGCGCGAACTTTAAAAAAAATATCCTCGAAGAAAAAAAAACGTTTCTAACCAAACATCGCCGACATTGCAGAGATTGAATACTAAAAGTATGAGATGGCTTTCCCCATAAAAAATCTTCTTCTCTCCTCTGCACTTTACTTAATATATTTGTCAGGATTTTTTCAAGGAAATGGTTCAAACTTTCCCACGATGCAAGGCGATGCGATGCGAATCGAATCGATTCCAGCACTCATCGTCATTTTTCCTTTGATTTTTTTCAAATTTCCCGCCGATATTTTTACGTCTCCGCGAGAATGTTTCATTGAAGTTTTCCCCAGAAGTTCTCTCTCTCTCCGTTTGAGATAGCGTGTTTTGCAGATTCCGATGCAAAATTTCACGGTAAAAAAGAAAGGCAATTTTTAGGGTAAAATTTGTCAGTACAGAAACTTTATGTAGAGTTTCTTGGAAATTTATAGAAATTCCTGCCTTTTCCCCGATGCAACAAGATGAATTGCGGAGAATTCATGAATATTTCAATTTATCTGACACAACACAAGAAGAGATTTTTTTTCTGGGAATATCAGGGAAGAAGAGAAAGTGGGAGAAATAAAGAAAAATTCTGGGGAATAATAAAAAATGGAAAAACACTAATGGACCCATGCCCGGATTTCTTTCTCCCGCACTTATCTCCCACCCGTCAGTCAGTCAGTCAGTCACTGTTCCGTCAGAGTTTCTCGCCTGTCTCGCGCCCCTCGCAAAACGCAAAACATAAATTATTCCGCGCTTCTCACCGCAACAAAATCTCATCCTTCCCCTTCTTCCCTCTTTCTCTCTCACCCGCACATTCTCACCATGGTTTCCAACTTATTTGCAATTCATATGCCTTTTCTCTGATTATTTCCTCTTGTTGTTCACTCATTCGCTTTCTAATTCTGGTGTTTCTTAATTTTTTAGGATCCTTGGTGTGATTTTGATGTTTTAGCGTCGAGACATTTTCGGAATATGTGAAATTGCATCGATTATGGGCCAACGATGCGGGGGATGCATCGAAGCTCGGAATTACGAATGTATACTAATGTATCACTAATGTAATTAAGTTAGGGATTTTTTCCAAGATCAAATGTTTTTCGATGCAAGGTCTTTTTATGGAATTTATACTTGTTTCCGATGCAGAGCTTTGATTTTGTTGGTTTGCATCGATGCAAAGGTCGTTTTTTAAAGATTTTCGGTGTAGGAAGTGGAAGAATACATTGTATTTTAATGGAAAGTGTTCTGACCCGATGGATTCCTGGTTTTGGTGTGTATTTTTATTTTTAAATCGATGCAGCTCTTTTTTTATGATTATTTTAAATTGTTTTAAGCGATGCAGGCTTGTTGATTTTAATTTTTGACCTATAAAAATTCGTTTAATATTGTTATTAACATTTTCAGACCGATGCAGAGCCGTTTTGACGTCGTTTTTAATTTTCGTTTCCGATGCAACTCTTTTTATTGTTGTACAATTGTATTTTTTTTATCGATGCAGCCCTGTTTTTATGGCTATTTAAAATTATTTTCACTATAACAGCATTGATTTCGTAGCTTTGATTTAGTTTAAAAGTTTTTTAACCGATGCAGCGTTGAATTTGTTGTTAATTTCCATTTTATGACCAATGCAACGTTGAATTTGTTGACAATTTTAATTTTATGGCCGATGCAACGATGAATTTTAATTTTCTGACCGATGCAACGATGAATTTTGATTTCCTGACCGATGCAACGATGAATTTGTGGCTATGTTTATTTTCCTGACCGATGTATCGTTAAATGTTTTGATATTTTCAAATTTCTGACTTATGCATTGTTTACATATTTTCTAATTTACATTTACTGACCGATGCAGCCTTAAATTGGTTGATAATTTTCATGTTCTGACCGATGCCGCGCTGAATTTGATGTCATTTTCAAATTTATGGCCAATGTAGTTTAGCTTTCTTTGTGAATTTAATTTATTTCACCGATGCAGTGTCTTCCATCAGCCCAATTATTGTATTTTTTCCCGATGCAAGTTCAGTTTCTGATGAAAATTTGTATTTTTCGCATAATGTTTGCTACTTTATCGATGCAAAATTGCATTTCTCCCCAGAAGATCCTTCACATCGAGCTTTTTTTACTAAACCGATGCAAAATTCGAAGGAATTACTCCGAGATTACTAATCGCTTAAATGGAAATCAATACAAACACACGCGCTTCGCTTTATCGTCACACTAAAGAGCCATGATTCCGATTTCAGGTGCTGTATAGAAGAGCATTTGAATCGGATAATCCCCGCATCGGACATGCAAAGGAACTCAGCTTAAAAGAGGGATTGTAAAAAAGGGAAAACAAAAAAAAGAAGGAAATGGAAAGTGCATTAGAAGCCCTTAAAAGACTCTGCGGCCGGCGTAAAAGCTATGGGCTCGGCTTGGAAATCCCAGGAGATACAGAGGGAAAAAAACGGCACTTTGCTTTGCTTTCCTTTGCTCAATACACCCGCACCCATATGTGCTCCTTGTGGAAATAAAATTTCCCTGCTTCCTTTGAAGATTTGGAAAAATAAAGAGGGGAAAGCTGACTCCGGAGTTTGCTCAAGTGGAGACGAATGAGTGGAAGAATAAAGGAAGGAAACCGTAGAGCAGAAAGACAAGGGTGAACGTCCAGGTTTGATTTTCTTTTGTAAATTTAATCCCAGTCAATAGCCATTTCTCGATTCAGGAAACGTTCAGCCATTTCGCTTGGTTTTTCCGATGCAAAATTGTGTGTTTTTTCTATACAGAAATTGAATTTTTCTAATGGAGAAATTCTTTTTTTCCGATGCAGGAATTAAATTTTGTCGATGCAGAATTTAAATTTTTATGATGCAATTTTCCTATGCATACACTGTATCTTTCCGATGCGGAAATTGCATATTTCCGATGCGAAAATTCCGTATTTCCGATGCAGAAATAGCATATTTCCGATGCAAAAATTGCATATTTCCGATGCAGAAGTTGTATTATTCCGATTCAAAAATTATTTTTTTGCGATTTTTTCTAATGCAGAAGTTGTAATTTTCCGATGAACAAATTAATTTCCCTTTTCAGGAATTTATTGTATCCGATGGAGAAAGAATTTTTTTCGCTGTTGAAATAATATTTTTTGACATGTAAACTGCATTGTTCCGATGCAGAAATTAAATTTTTCTAAAGCAGAAATTGTTTTTTTCCGATGCAGAAATTGTATTTTTCCGATCCAGAAACTGTATTTTTCTGATGCAGAAACTGTATTTTTCCGATGCAGAAATTGTATTTTTCCGATGCAGAAATTGTATTTTTTCCATTCAAAAATAATTTTTTTGCGATTTTTTTGAATGCAGAAATTGTAATTATTTGTCCGATCCAGAAATTGTATTTGTCCGATGCAGAAATTGTATTTGTCCGATGCAGAAATTGTATTTTCCTGATTTAGAAAATGTTGTTTTCGATGAATAAAAAGCATTTTTTCCGATGCAAAAACGTTTCATTGCAAATTCACCACAAAACACATGTGAAAATTTGAAAAATCTTTACGCGGAAATATTGAAAAAAGGGTGAGAATTGTTTGGAACAAATTAAAAGTCAGTTATCCGGACTTTACATCGGAAACATTATGCCTTTTATTGACTCAAAACCCCGGAGTTAATTTTAAAGGGAATACTTGAACGGTCCCCGGGGACAAGACACGGTCGCTTGAACGAACCAGATTATTATTATTCTTATTATTACACGAGGGCTGACTCAGCTTCTGGGCGTCGTTGTTACGGGGGGAATCCTCAAGGGTGGAAAGTCTTGTCCACGTCATGTTCTCTCTGTCTTTCTCTTTCTGTTTCTCCAACCACAAAAGCCTTGTTCTCCTACATTGAACAACTTTTTACACCACGTTCTCCCCGCACACACGTCAGGGACTCCAAGGGAAACGGATTTATTACGGCGTGGCATTCAAGTCTTTCCACGTGAGAGGAATCCGTCTCGCTCCCGGCGCGGGAATTTTAAATGAGCGGAGAAATCTTCAGTTTTTCTTCTTTGATTTTATTTTCTTTGTTTTCCTATGATTTTCTTTCTTCCAAAGTTTAATTTTTATCTTTATTAAATGAATTCTAAATATAATTATGATCCGATGCATCGCTTTGAATTCTCACTGATTCTAATTTTTTCTCGATGCATCGCTTTGGATTTTAAGTGATTCTAATTTTCTCGATGCATTGCTTTGGATTCTCACTGATTCTAATTTTTTCTCGATGCATCGCTTTGGATTTTAACTGATTCTAATTTTCTCGATGCATCGCTTTGAATTTTAACTGATTCAATTTTTGTTCCGACGCATCGCTTTGAATTTCAACTTATTCTAATTTTTTCCAATGCATGGCTTTGGGTTGTAACTGATTCTAATAATTTTCCACCCGACGCCTTGTTTTGAATTTAAGCTGATTTTAATTTGTCATCGATGCATCGCTTTAGGTTTTAACTGATTCTATCGTTTTTAAGATCTATCGCTTTAAATTTTAATTTATTATAATTTTTTTCCGATGCATCGCTTTAAATTTTAATTGATTATAATTTTTTTCCGATGCATCGCTTTGAATTTCAGCTGATTTTAATTTTTCCCTCGAAGCATCGCTTTAAATTGTAACTTATTCAAATTTTTTTCCGATGCATCGTTTTAAATTTCACCTTATTGTTATAATTTTTTTCCCAATGCTTCGCTTTAAATTTCAACTGATTTTAATTTTTCCAAACGCATCGCGGAGAAAAACGTTTTGAAAAAAAATTGTTAATTATATTTAAAGCTTTTCAATGCATTGCTTTTCATTTGAAATAAACTTTTGTAAAACTTTTATTCCAATTCTTCAATAATTAGAATTCCAAGACAATTTTCAATTTTTTTATCCGACGCATCGATTATAGCATTATTTACCTACTGCGCATCGACGCGTATGGCTTCAAATTTCCCATACATGAATATTTTTAAATTTTCCACTTTTTTGACTAAATTCCCATCGTTTTGCATCGCTGTAAATCCAAAGAAATAATTCCAAAATATTCCAAAATAATTCAAAGGTTTATTCGGTGTTTGTGCAAAATTCAAAAGAGATTTCGGACTTTATTCGTGAATTAAATAAACGCCGGTGAGGTTGAAAAAAGGATTTCGAAGAAGCAAAAGAGATTTTAAAGTTGTCCTGCTGCTGTCGCTTGGACAATTGATGGGAAATCAGAGGGAAAAGCCTCTTGAGCACGTTCATCCAACACATTTGTCCCTTTTTGCTTAAAGGGATTGCGGAAAATTCCTGTGCGGTCGTGAACTTCAACTGCGGCTGATGGGAAATGATAAAATGTGAAAAGTTTTGCTTATTATTTTATTCAAGGATGTCTGAATAATAATAATTTTGAACGTCAAGAAACCCAAAATCGCGGCTGCTCATCATGCTTTTCCTAATTTTCCTGACCACTTTCCGCCCTTGAAAATCTTTTCCTTTATGAAGAAATCCCCTTTGAGAACTGACGTTGATGATGTTAATGATGATGATGATGACGTTGCCAAAAATAAAAAACGAAAATCCAAGAATTTGAACTTAAAGAAGTTCAAGTCAATTTGTAAAGAAAATTTGAAGGAGAAAATCCACCTCTAAGAACTCTAATAATAATAATAATTTCTATATGGGGAAAAACCTTCTTTAAACATAATTTCCCGGTGAAAAACCTCTTCTAAACATAATTTCCCGGCTCTCCACACAATGTTAAAGGACGAGGGAAAAGAGAAATTCCACGGGGAAAGTTTCTATTGCCCCACAAAATCTCGTCGGGAGACTTTCCGTCTCCTCGAAAATTTCCGATTTCTCTCTCTCTCGCTGGTTTTCTCTTTTTTTTGTGGTTCCTTTCCCTCAGCTGCCTCCGCCTGCCTCTTCAGAGTTTTTTGAAATTTATTCAAAAGCGGTTATCTCACTACTACTAATAAACTCTTCTTGCTGCTCTTATAAACGAAAACTCTTCTCTTGCAAACAACTTTCCATTGATTCTTCCACAACTTCTTCTTCTTCTTTTTCTTCTTCTATCAAGTTCTTCTTCTTCTTCTTCCCCAAAAGTAGACGAGCTTTCTTAAATGAACCCTTTAACCTTTTTTGTATTTTTTTGGGGGATTTTTTTAAGGGTCTGTAGCAATGTCGATGCAACTTTTCTGCATCGAGAGTCTTTTGAGAAGAATTATTCCTGGACCTTATCTATATGTAAACGTAAGTAAAAACGTCCTTATCAACGAGGTTTTCTAATGGAAAAAAAATCCTTGTAAAAAGGAATTTTATCTTGAAATTTGCGGCTTTTCTAAAAGAATAAATTTCGGAGAAATTGTGGTTCGATGCGGATTTTGCATCGGTGTGGAATTAGTTTGTGACATTATAATAGTGAAGAAGTGAGTTGGTATAAAAAATCGGTTTTCGTACAGAATTTTTTTTTTTAATTTTTTCAAATTTTTTTAAAGTTTTTACATTTTTTTAAATTTTTTAAATTTTTTTACTTTTTTAATTTCTTTACAAATTTTTTTAAATTTTGTAAAAATTTTTTACATTTTTTTCAAATTTTTTTTAAATTTTTTAAATCTTTTCAAATTTTTTAAAATTTTGTAAAAGTTTTTAAATTTTTTTCAAATTTTTTAATATTTTTAAAAAATTGTTCAATTTTTTAAAAATTAATTTTTTTTTAAATTTTTACAAATTTTTAATTTTGTGAAATTTTTGAAGAAATTGCGGGCGGGAAATTGGAAGGAAATGGAGTTCAAAGGAGGAGCGAAAAAGAGCGAGAAAGAAAATGAAATAATTCGCATCGGTGAAAACAAGCCGGAGGAGACCGATGCAAAGAATGAAAAGAGGGCTGAGAAGAAAGAAAGAGAGAGATAACTCTGGGGGAAATTAGTGTAAAGGACAAGGAGAGAGTCAGAGAAAGAGAGAGAGAGAGAGAGAGCGGGAAATAAGAAAGTGAGTGGCGGTTGAGCAATAAGGTCATCGTCGCATCGCATCGGTTCGCATCGCATCGCATCGGTGGGAAAGTGACAGAAGACGCTGTGGGTTAATTCATCAAACAGTGCCCTCCAGGCTTTTTGAATGGTTCTTTGGTTTTTCTTTCCTTTCCTTTCCTTTGCTACCGATGCGATGTGATGTGATGCGATGCGACGAGATGAGAAATTTGCGTTTGTACTTTTCGCATCGAAGTGTCTTGCATCTGACATCATCAACTCTTCTTCTTCTTCTTGTGGGTTTCTATCCCACCCGCCCGTAGTAATGCAATCAATTCTTGATTATTCACTGAAAATGACTTTGATGTTCGGGATGTTCGTGGAAAATTGAAAATAAAGTCCTGGATGCATCGCATCGCATCGCCTAATTCCTTTCTCCCGTTTATTTTTGTTTCAACCCGCTTCGTCGAAGAATCCTAATTTATTTCCCATCTCTTTACATTATATTTTGCAAATTCCGGGTTTAAATTAGAATTTTGCAAAAAAAAATTTCTTTGCGGATTTTTATTTAAAATTTTGCATCGGAACAAAGTTTAATTTATGGTGCTAAATTTTTATATTTTAAATTCAAATCTAGAAATTTTGTATTTTCTGTTCGATCGTTTAGACTTTTTTGGAGAATTTAAATTTTAAATGTAATTTTTTGGGGACAATGCCGTGAGCCATTAGGAATTTCTGGAGTGGACGTGAATGAGGAATCTTAAATATTTTAATTTAAAAAAAATATTTACTGGTCGATGCAAGAAATCATTGAATCGAAATTATTTGTCCTACCTGGAATTCCGTCCCATTCTTGGCTTGCACGCAGGAAACTTTCCGGATGATCATGCCGCTCCCGCAAGTTTTCGAACATTCGCTCCATTCACCAAATTTCCAGCTGGAAATAATTTTTTTTATTATAATTTATAATAACAATGATTAAAACTTCAAATCAATACGAAATAAAAAAAAATTAAAAAAAAAAATTAAATAATTGGAAATAAATAAAAAATAAAAATAAATAAAACATTTTGAAAAAAAAATATAATAAATGCAACATTAAAATAATTGAAAAAAAATTAAAAATAAAAATAATTGAAAATAAATAAAAAATTAAAATAATTCAAAAAGTTAAAATAATTCAAAAAGTTAAAAAAATAATAAAAAAAAGTGAGTTATATTTAAATAAAAGAAAAATTAAATATTATTATTAAAAATATATTAAAAATATATTAAAAATAATTAGCAATTGCTTACATGGGCTGACAAGGATGATTATTGCAAGTCTGGAATTGCCTGTAGGGTTTTTGCTGGGAATTGCACAGAAGACCTTCCACCCGCTCATTCGTTAGGCCGTTCCGACAAATGATCTTGACGCCTTGTTGACCTGGAGGGAAATGTCAGACGACAGGAATTCAAATATATGGAACAATTCATTGGAATTTTGGATTTTTTAAAAAAAATCATTGATTTTAAATTTACGAATTTGTTTTAAATCCTTTTAATAATAAAAAAATATTTTTAAATTAGTTAAATTTAATTCAGTTTTAATTATTTTATTTTTAATTCATTTAAAATCTTTTCCTTTTTTAAAATATTTAAAAAATTTTCAATTAAATTTTGTTTTATTTTTTTTAAAAGTTTATATTTTTTAATTTGAAACATTTTGAAACATTTAAAAAAATTTGAAACTTATTTTAAATTTAAACAAAATTACAAATTAACAAAAATTTTAAGACATTTTTTTGTAATTAAAAACAAATAACATGTTAAAAATTGAAAATTTTTTTTATTTCTTTTCAAATTCTATGAGAATTTTTAGGAAATAATAACATTATTTTTAATACAATTTTGAGAGAACAAATTTTCAAAAAATCCTTACCTCCTCCACAACTGGCGGAGCACGGCGTGGTCGGGAGGACTTCCCAGCGGTACACGGGCGTGGAGCAAGTTGAGCCGTCCCCACCGCAGACCCCACACTCATCGACTTTTTTCGGTGACCCGAGTTTCAGGTCGCAGCCCACTGACTGCAATTTATAAACAAAGCAAAAAATCTCGATTTAGAGAATATTTTGTAAAAACGTCATGAAAAAAAACGTTGTGATATAAGGAATATTTAAGGAAAAAGTCAATATGTAAAAGGAAAATTGACATTTGATCGAAAGCATCGAAGAATATTGCATGGGATAGAAAATAGCTTATATACAAAAATTGATAGAAAAATTGATACAAAAATTGATACAAAAATTGATACAAAAATTGATACAAAAATTGATACA
>JAQGAK010002594.1:0-19377 GCA_034696945.1 Lipothrix lubbocki
ATTTTATAAGGAATTTATGTAATCAATGTTTAAATTGCAACAGATGCCTAATTGTATAATTTTCGTGAATATTGAAGGGGCTCTGCCCAAATCAATAAAACCATACTTACTTACTTACACTCATATGCAGTTGTGTACATAAGGGTTCTATGTGCTAATATTCTTTACTACCCAATATTTCTACGATCTTTATATATCCATTATTAGCATGAGATTATATAAGTCGGTAAGTGAGAATAGAAGGATATAAACATAAGTAAAAGCTGTTAAAGCTTCTGGTAGGACGATATGTCTACGATTTACTGTAAGTTAAAAGTGTGTCTCAGGTTCTAAACGCAACGAGAAGAAGCAGAAAACTTTTGTAAACAAACATGTGCATTAGTTTTATATTTTTTGAAGCAAAGCAATATAGATAATATCGTATTTCGTTTTAGTTTGTAACATTAAGTTTATGGACATAAAATTAAATCCTCACTGGAAATATAATAAGAGAATCGACCATGAGTTGGAACACTATACCAACTGATTACAGTATTCTGCGTTGAAGTGGTTAAAGCAAGAGTGTAAATGATAGGGTCTTGATAAAATTAAAAACATTTTAGTACTTTAAAAAGCTCAAAAAAGTAGTAAAGTACACAGCGACAGGGTAGCACACTTTCATTGAAAAGGCAAGAAAAAGTGTTCCAAAGTCTTTCTTGTATTTATCTTTCCATCTTCAAGCGTTAAATAAAAACTTTTTTTTCTACGTGCACAATGTCTGGTGTCTCACGTGTGTATACATATAACTTACGTTTGCGGTTCGGCTTTTTTGCAATAAGTGGATTTCGCCTTCTCAATTAGTCAGCTTGTTTGAAGTTCTTGAGAGGCGTGTGGAGTAAATTGATGTGCAACACGGAAATACATACTAGAATGTTTGGCTCGAAATTCGGGTGCACACGGAATTAAGCTATACCGCTAATTATGCCCTGACTTTCCGAATATGAATGCCTTGACTTTCCGAAATGTATGTATGTACGAATGCTATGACGTTTGAAATATTCTTATAAATGCCTTTATATTCCGAATAACTATTTGAATGCCCTGATATCCTCAATACCGTAAATAGTCGAATTTTATCTGGAGATGTCTCTAATTTTTTGTCCGATAACCAGGATATATATAGAATACTCAGACATATTTAGGAACCTACTTTCTCCATGAAATACCCACTGTCTCCACATTGGTCCCCTGAAAACCAGGATATAATAGGGTACCCGGATACTTTTGGAATCTTTGACATAATTCGAATTATTATGGTATTCAATTGCCTAAACCTCGCCCTAAGTCTTCGAAGATAAAATACATGTTTCGTTTCCGATACCCGCTTACTGTAAATACTCCTTAATAATAACGTCATAGGAGGTCTCAAGGGTTGTTTCACTCCATGATTGGATTAGATGATTAAGTGAATTTAATGATCTTTACTGCTGAAAATACATAAACTTACATAATTTCATGCCTGAAGTTCACCAGACATTATTAGGAAATATAACTACAAGTTCGAAAATCAATAAAACCTCTTGTGCGGAAATGCAATACTTCCAATTTTATGCTCAGGAAATGCAATCGTTAAACATTATATGCTGGGGATATGCCATCCCATAATATTTGGTGCTAAAAAAGTTCATTACTTGAACGTGATGAGTTTAAATGTAGCTCTGTAACTGTGATGTTGTATGAAATGGGAAATTTAAAAAAACGGTTAGGAATTTTGTTGTAATAACTTTTAAGTAATGCCATGCAGTTCTATTAAGGAAAAACATCCCATCGCAGTTTAAACTTCCTACAGGAGCAAAGCTATTCGAAAACATTTAGAAGCCCTTGAAAATAACAAGAGCACGTTACAAATTTAAAATGCACCCTAAAGTAGAAGCATGCATGCAGCAGTCTGTTTTTGGAGAGTATGAAAGTTGTCTGAAAAACCCGAAAATGCCACGTGCATCTGGATCAAAACAATCGTTTCGAAACCCTTGTAACAGTAAATAATGTTACAAGAAAGGAATGAAGAACGATGATGTACAGTGCAGAGCGTAATGTGAATGTTACGCCAGGATTTTTCAATGTGTTGCAACATGCAACCAAACACTTGATTCTAAGTGCGTACAAAAGATTAAAAAATATTATACTATACGTTACTTATATGGAACGCTGTGTATGGAGAGTATTCATGAAACCAAGTATTTAGTCCTCACGTCCTCTTCTCGAAACAAGTAGTGCGAGCTTTGGTATTGAAAAAAACGCGTAATAAACTAAGTTTTACTGGAGGAACCGGGGCTCTTTTATAGGAGAGCTCACGATGGAACTCGTATAATACCTGAGGGTTTATTGTGAGCTAAACAACAACATATTGTAATATCGATGGTGCTTACACACCGTCGTCTGGAATAGAAAAGGAGCAGTAGTGTTGAGGCCGCTTTTCCTCACAAACGCACGTATACAATCACGTAATGGTGAGCCTTTTCAAGTTTATGTGTGTATAATAACCAGGGATGATGATGATGGAGCTAAAAATTGCAGTGCCTTCATTAGGTTATATAAGCATTCCTTCCGTCTGCCACTCTCCAGTGCAGTGTTTACCGTCCTTGCAGGTCCTTTTAGTTTTTCATTAGGCCCGGGTTCATAAAACATGCTGGACTCACCGTCAGACAGGTACTTGATTTCTCTCAAGGCTGCGAGTTCTGAATGCATAGCTTCCCTGCCTTCTACAATGCTTCAGAATAAACTACCCACTACTTCTTAAAGTATCCACTATTTCTCCCTATAGAATGAAGTATCCACTATTGCTTTCTACAGAATGAAGTATCCACTGTCTCTTCCTATAGAATGAAGTATACCCTGCCTCTTGGAATAAAGTTCCCACTACATATTTTTACTGTAAAATAAAGTATCAAAAGCTTATCGCAATGGAATAAAGTATCCATCCACAGTTTCTGCTACTGTTCGGTCTGTAATTTTATTTTCAAACCTGCTCATTCGTGGAGATTCTTAGTGCTATACCTTGCACGTCCTCTCCAATCTCATATGTAACTCCAAATATGCATGTCACATACCCTTGTGACTGGATAATTCGTGAAAGAATCGAACCTTCGAGGGAAATAATTCAGTCCTTGTATACAGCACACATGTTTGGTGCATACTTGAGTCTTCTCTAATGCATAAGTTATACGCCAGTAGCTATTTGTAAAAGCACGTTCTTTAGTGAGTGATTGAGAACTAAATGCATGTAAGTAAGTTGAATACTAGAGAACTAAATCAATGTAATAAGGCTTACAAGAGAACGCAAACGCATGTAAATAAGGGTTAATAATAGGGAACCTAAATGTATGTAAGTAAGGGAGAGTGGAAGAAAACTAAATGAATGTACATAAGTAAGTGCAAACGGGTAGCTGAAAGATAAAGCTCGAACCGATACGTGAATAATCTATAAAACCATCAATGTCCGTACTCTCCTCCTTGTGACTGGGTAATGGACAGAGAGCAAACAAAACCAAGCCTGAGAGTGTCTGTGAGCCTCTACTAAATATACTCATTGGATCATTACACGTGATTCTTTTAAGTTTTTTTGAAACTTTTTCCACCATACTCCCATCCGTGCCTAATTAGTTTTATGATCCAGTGAAAAAGTAAAATCATTATAGAACTTCGTGTTGCGTGCATTGATAAAAATGAAATATTCCTTTTTATTTATCAGATCCACGGAAACACAACTAGAGCATCAGACCCAATATATATCTTGAGTGAATGTGGTAACTAAACCCGCTCTTGTATGTATTCATTTTTAAATTACTGCTACCACCATGCACCAAAATATTCAAGGCTTTATCTGCATTATTAACGAATGGGACGACGAAACGTACATAGAGGGAGAGAGTTAAAAATTATTAGGAAAATTATTACTCCAATAACCTAAAATACCTTTCCCTTCCAGGTCTGGGAATTAGAGCGACCGGAATTCATTATGATGGTACTACCATGCATGGAATTAAACTACTTTTGTTTTTCCAAATTACATTTTGTCTCTCCATTGTCCTTGAAACAGTAACATTTTATCCAAAAACAAAATGCGATTTTTACAAAGAAACTGGACTTGTCGACTCTTTAATAATATCGAATATGTCGCTTACCATGACATGAATGGTACGAGTTAATCATTTGTCCATCTTTGTGTCAGTGTCTCAATGACTACTTCCATTATTTATGTAGGGATGTGCATATACATATATTCAGAATTAGACTAATTTCCCGCGTTGAAAATTGAGGCCAGGTTGTACATAAACTTAGAGGAAACAAATATTTACTTCTGCATTAATACCAGCAATTCAGTCAGGCGTCATGTATTTGAAAATGAGACAATGCATTCCATTACAGGGATTTATCTATTTAATGTATGTAATTCTAACGGAGCCTAAAATACCATTGCTCACCTCTTTTCTTGCCGTACGGGTATCAGATATAGAATTGTAGTCTTATCTTTTTAACAGCTCTTTTTACATCTATCCATCAACGATGTAACAGGAAACATGAGCTTTTAAACAGGCATTCAAGTAAATAGAAATTTCTTGCAAGCCGACACATTCAAGTCATAACAACGGCAGGAAACAGTTGGTTTCAAGTTATGCATACACACTCAAATTTATAGCGCATACATGAAAGATGAGAATACTGCTTACTTGGGTATCTTGGACTTGGATTCCAATCAGTATTTTACAACTCTTGCAATCTTCTCCAATCTTTAAATTTCAACTCTGATCTCCTGCGTTTCAGCTGATCATGTCAATTGTCAATACATATACCTTGCGAAAAGTTGTTGTGAGAAATAAAATGTTCATGGAAATATGAGCGCAATTCCGGTTCCCGATCAGAATGTTCAGTAAGGATGAAAAACACAATAACACGGTTCTTATTAACTGTTGCAACGTATAGAATCAGTATTTCACTTCATGCACAACGAAGACTTTTGAAAATATATGTATAGTTGTAAATTCACTATAAACTCGTGTATGTCAGAGTACTTGAAATGCTAGCTGGGAACATCCACTTACAGAATTAAATTTCAGTTGCGTTCATAAAAATCGTACCTGGAAAAATTCACTATTCTTATAGATCATTATTCACTGTTCTTATATATTCTTATTCACTGTTCTTATAGATCCTTCGAACACTTGACATTCTTTTACTAGTTCACTGATGTTCGTTGATGATATGAAATTCTTAACTAGAAAACATCATGCTATGTATTTATTGTTTCTATAAGAATCGTTCATACACAACACTGTTCTTACCTTGATGTACTTGAAATTCTTAACTTAAAAACTTCACTGTTATTAAATGTAACTTAAATTACATGAAATTCTTCACTTGGAAACTTCCTTGTACTTGTACACTTAATACGTATCTAGCTAAAATTCTTAGCTATAGTCAACTTAACTGTTCATATAAAGTTTACAAGTGTTGTTCGTGCATGAGCTCAGAGAATGAAATCGGTGCCTGGTAAAACCTCACGTGGATTCACAGTACATTCAAGTTAAGTAGATACATGAAACTGCTATTTGGTAACATTCCCTGTTGTTCTCTTAAAAGTGTCAGTGGATGAAATTCGTACCTTTAAGGCTAAAGTAGAGTTTACAACCCACTGAACTAAAGAAGGTTGTTGGGAAAGAGCTGGAAAAGGATTTTCCGTTCTGATAATAAAATGTTTTTATTCTGTGTGGTATACAGAGGTGAGAATCACACGTCTTTCCTTCCTTCACTGTGACACTGCTTCAGAAGTAAAGAGTGCAACTTTTTTGGACAGGTGTACACGCAAAACATACTCAAGTTATTATGATGAGCAAGTGTTGTTTATGTACTTGGGTTCGAGAGCAGAGAGCAACAATAGTAAAAATGTGTATACACGTTTTCTGATTAGGTGAAAGGTGCACGTTGAGACTCCTCAATTGCTTTTGGGCTGCAGTATACAGCGGTGAAGAGAAGGTGTACGTATAAAGCCTGCACACGCAGTAACACTCTGAGTGACTGAACCTCAGTCGAGCTTGTGAATGAATGTGAGTGTAAAGTCTGCTTGCATGGCAAGTCTTGTCTCTCACTCGCACACAACACACATGCAGGCAAGAAGACAAGCGTCATCACAGGAAACTAAAGAACAAGCAAGTATACAACACACCATGACATATGTATTCATTAAAATCCAGCTAGTTAAAAAATCCACGCTGTTGTTAAGTACTGTGATGAGCAAGAAGAGAGTTCTTGAACGTGATGATCCAGGCCTTTTTATGCATGTTATGCGTATAATAACGTAATGATTATATTTCCAAGCTTACTCTTTTCATTTCTCTGGTAGTGCATTTTTTAATTAATAAATACCGCTGAGCACTCAACTTCGTTCCGCATTCAATACCGCTCAACATTTACTTGGTTTTAAAGACCAAGTAAATGCTTATTTACTTGGGTTTATAAGTCTCTTATTTTATCATAATTCTTCAAGTTTAATTCCACACATTTCATTCAGTCGAATAGTCCTCCTCGTAAATCTTGAATATAAATTACAAGCATTGCATATAAAATATCCATAATGCTCTTTCACAAAACGTTTGCATATACTTTAACAAACTTGCGTAACCAGATCAACTGTATGCTTAGTACTTTGTCTGGGATGAAAATTCTCTCGGGATTTGTTGTGCAAGTATATAATGTTGTTGCAAAGTTTACTGTAGTTGTGAATTGTGTTGTGCATCTGCTGTATTTGTTGTGAATCCTGGCATGTGTTGTTTATTTGCTGAAGTTGTTGTGAATTCTGGGATGTGTTGTGCTTTTTGTATGAATACAGAAATGAATTTATTCCATGTATATTTGATTATTTAAATACACGGAACTCAGCCAAACTTTAATCATATTTGAAGCAATATTCTATTAATGCTTGAGTATTGAAGTTCCTGGTTATGCAAATCTATTTCGAGCATTTTACCCATACCCCTGCATTATCTCATTCCGTGAAAAGACATAAAACCCACGAATGAGCGCCATAAGTTCAGTCAAACGGAGTAATAACCACCAGCAGAACGGGTAGTAACTTCTTGGTTAAAATTCTGCTTGCATGCAAGTGCTGATAGCACACGAATCCACCAAGTTAGAAAGGAAATTATGATTTTTATTGACTGTGTAGGAATATGGTTCGAGAGTTACGCAATGTGGAACAATACAGCAGCTACCAGTACGGAATACTTTACTACAACGTATTAAGTATTTTATTACCGGCTAATAAATCCCCATCATTAGAATAAAAACAATTTTATCAGCACGTTGGAATGTAAGGATGCGGTTCTGACGCTATTGTAATACAATAAAATGTTGCAATAAGTGGGATAGTCTTGTTGTAGAACTGTTTTTCCTACTTTGTGCTTGTAAGATCTCATTTCAGCTCTTGTTTGCTATCCTTGCATCTTAGCAAAGCAAGGTATAAGATAAATTTAAAATGAGAAACACTTTATGCATACAAACACTCATTATTACAAATTGAATAATAATGTATAAGAAATGAAATATTTGGTGTTTGTAACCGTTTAAGTGTCCTTCCCATTAGTAGGAAACTACCAAATTGTGAATTTTATGCGATCGTAATTTTACCTGAAAAAAGCATAAACCTGTTTAATAAGAGCTTTGGAGCTATTATTAAGAAGTCACCTGAAAGTCAAGGACATTTCCACTATAGTGTTAGACTAAATCTTTAAATTTATTAGCCGTCATGGGGGGAACGAAATTTACAATACACGACACACTACGTAAAAGTTACAAATACCAGAAGAAAGAAATCAGGTTGCTGCTCCCGGTGTTCTTTTGTATCCCTAAAGGTTGAATATTTTAACATGTAACAAGTTTTAGGAAGCGAGAGAAAAGAATGTATCAGTGGTCATATAATAACAACGATTCCTACACAATCCCAAAAATGGGTGAAATTGAGCACGTGTAAGTAAGTGTGAAGAATATCAGATCTAATTGCAAGCACAAAATTCTCATAATAAAGGCAAATATGAAGAAAATACATTGCTTAGTTAACTACTCACAGATATGTCTGGTGGTGGAGTAACGAAATCAGTTGAGGAGTTGCTTATTCATCTAATCTAATGTTTGCTTCATTGATTATACTCGCTTACATATAGAGGGAATGAACATATGAAGCGCTGGGATGAGAATTTGCTTGAATTTAGGGTGTGTTCTTTCTTCTTTCACCAAGTTTGGTTCAATCTTTTAATGTATAAAAGCAAAAGGAAGTCGATCAAAGTAATCTTCCTAACACTTGGCATGCATGGACAACACTATTATTACATGTATTTAAATTAAAGCGTGATGATCTTTCGGTGTAGTGCGTAACCTGTAATAATGAATCTGTAGAGTGCATACTATGGTAAATGGGAATGGAACAGGAAGCGTGTAAACACCGCATAACGAATGCTAACGAAGCTTTTAGCAGGTAGACCAAATACTAGATTTAGCCCCACAAATGGTAATCCACAGACGCAAGTATCTACGTATACATACATCATAAGTATGCGTCATTAGTAAGTATACATCATATTTGGTTGTTTAGCTCAAAAATTCTTTCCTTGATTTTGATTTCCCCAATCAGACTCATTCATAGGCTGCATTAGCATAAATGAAACACGTGCTAAAAGCTTCGAGGCCTCTTTCAAAACGTTATAAGCATCTTTTTGATTACAATGACATGGAAGAATAAATAATAGAATTTAAATGAACTCGATAATTTCCTTCAACCTATAAAGCCCAAGCCATGGTGCTCCATGCAGACACCACAATATTATGTGAACTGTGCTGTACCGAAATCTTTAAATCCTCCCAACTATACCGGTTCAACTGTCACGGATGGTCTTACGACACTGTCCCGGAGACAGTTCCTGTCTAAAGAATTTCTTTTTGATGTTTCATACTCTCTGGATGTCATATCAAATCAAGGGAATTAGGAGAGTCTAAAAGTTATGATGTAAAGAAAAGTAATGAATAATGATATATGCAGGGGCCTGTGTGCAGTACTTGTAAAGTTAAGCTGATATGTTTCATTAAATAAAAGATTTGTATGTCTCGCATGTAGTAATTTAGTATTGGTACCGGCCATATATTGCGAATATTTGTAGCACTGCTAATACATAGGATGTACTTTCAGCATATAGATTGTGCGGTATCTTCAGAAGTACTTGTGTATTAAGGATATTGTATGATTAAAATAGGCAAGGCAAAACAACCAATTCAAGATCGTCTTTTAGACACAACTCATTTCCTTAGGTTTCTTAATTCTGAATAATTTCTTGACGAAGAGTTATGCCAAGGTATTCAAATGAAGTTTGGCAGGTCGTCCCGTTTGAAACGGACATCCCTAATCCTTATAAACCTGCTTGATTTGCGTCCAATCTTAATAAACTCAGATATATTTAAATATGTTAGGCAAAAATAAAGTTGGAAGTACTCACTTTTACCTGCATATCGATTCCCATAATACACAAATCCTTCTTAATCAATATCGTCTTGCATTCTTTTATCCAATAATCGAGAATTTCCGAGCCGTTGGTTTATTGTTATGAATTCTTCGTGCATGTAGCCAGATTTTATCTGTCGTCGTGAATTTCTTATTTTGTACGTACTTTCCATGTTGTACCCACTGTCAGTGGTTCTCTGCACACTATTTTTTAACCAACTTTTAATTTTTCATTCGAGTCCAATGATTCTTTATAGATATCAGTCGGTATTTAAAGGCGTTAACCAATCACCATTAATTCTGCTCTTGTAATAACAAGAGTATTTCACTCTCAGAAGCGGCTCTTATCATATAATGAAAAATATTTAAGAAGTTGCTCAGTTCATTGTGTTTGATCGCGTTTGAAAACACTGAAAATAAGTTGCTTTGTAAATCGGAAACCTTTAATCTCTTTGAAGCCAAGCCGTGCAACTTTTTAAATAGGGAGCCCATTAACCCCTTAACGGATGTGACGAGTCAAAATATTGAGTATTAAATTTCACGAGCTTCATTGTCTAGATTCATCATATATCCTATTGTGGGAAATGATTTTGTACTATAAACCTGCGTTTCTTACTGTTCTAACTGGCTTTGAGTTCTTTTATCAGACAATAACAACCCTAATGTGTAAAGTTTACGCACAACCATCGCTAAACGCTTTCTTTATATGAAAATTTGATCATATCAGCACTAGTCATCAGCTAAAATAGAAAGAAAAATTAATTTACATGGTAAATTTGGGATCAAGTACGAGTTACAAGACCTCCAGTCAAAAAACTGACCATGAATAAGTCACAAATAACCATATGCATATGTGATAAGGATCGGAAGCATGTGTAAAGAAAAGGACTCTGACTCAAGCATTTGAACCTTTTGCGTTTCATTTTCAATCGATTCAGTCAAAGAATCATAAATTGTTTAAGTCTGATCTTGTCATTCAAGTCCAACCCAGTCGTGACCAGTGAGACAAATCAATTTTATGAGCACAAAAGTATTAAAAAATTCAAGAATACGCATACACAGTCATGTTCGTGTTGTTGGTTTTATGCAAAACTGGTAAAAATATTTTCCAATTTCTCTCATATGTATGCGTTTCTTAATGTTCTCATACGTGTAATGCCGTCGTAGCTATTTCCATAAATGGTCAATATGTAATATTTGATTTAAAGATTAAAGTACGTTGCCACGTGCATTCCTCTCTTAAGAAAATGAATTTCGGATGAACGCACAGATTGGAATGAATTAAGATTAACATTATTATTACACAAATGACCTCGGCATGTTTCAATGGTAATGAATCAAAAAGAATCAATAATTGAAATTAAAAACCAATAACTCGCCAGAAAGCCATATATCTGTCAAACGCATTTGTTTAGTCACGTCAATTATTTAAAATATTCACCCGTTCCGAACCACAGCAAGTGACCTCACATCTCACACACCAATCTAGTGAAGCAACAAAGGTTATTATTTTCACTAATAGGTATCTATATTCTCACGATTTGCCCAGTTAGCTGCTCACGACCGTTTTGGGAGCTATGAGGAACCATGCTTCCTTTCATTTATTCTTCTCATTCTTTCTGTTTAGGTGCAGATCAGCCTTTGGTAGATGTTACTTCTAACTTTCAGTTGTCGTATGTATCTTTTGAAAAGATTTTTACTTTGTGTACACATACCAGAAATCCCCTACTTTTAATTTAACTTTACTATAATATCCCTCTAGTTGTATAGCAGAATAAGAAAGGACGTACAATTAAATGCAAGATTGTATGAGACTACCCATAAACAAAAGCATTATGGTGAGCGCTTAGGAGTCATGAAAAAATTTGATCATGTCAGTCGCAGCTCAGGATCTGGCCAGGAGGCAGTTTGGGAAGGTAAACCTGAAGCCTGATTTTACAGCGGTGGTGTTGGGGAAGATGAGGCTTTTAGTACGCCTATTACATGTCCACTATTAATGATTGTAGTTCAATTAGAGATTAATTACTATGAAAGAACAAACACATTAAGGATTCGAACGTTTGTACAGCTTACACACAACCCTAATAACGATATAAACAAGAGAACGCTTGTTAAGCTCCTGAAAAGATCTATTGCTTGGGTGATGGCAAGAGAAAACTGCCTATAGTATAAAACTTTAATGGATACAATCTTGGGCAGTGATTATTCTTTAGCACTTTCGTTCTTCCATACATCAATCCTGCGAGGCTGGACGTCGGGAAGGGTCCTTTTGTCTTTGTGCCCATTCATAACTAACCTGAGATAAATCTGATCAAATTCATTCCAACGCAATCATTGATAGTGCGTAATAATAATATACTGATCTATATATCATCTCAATTGAGCTTCACACTTACGTTTAACTTCCTTGTCCATATTTGACCACTGTAGCTGAGCAGATAGAAATTGAAATACACCATTTAAGCTCACAGCTTAATTATCAGCATTCAGGCTCAACAGCCTTTGAATGCTCGACTATATATTGCAATTGCAGGAGTCCACCATACAGAGCTAGAAATCAGATTCGATGAAAATGATAGCGCAACGAAAGTTGCTTGAATTACTGGATACCTTGAACCTTGGGGAAAGGAAATAAAATACACAGGACTTACATTAGTAGCATTAAGATTTCCAACAAAGTCATTCATATATACATCCAACCAACATGCAATAAGTTTCTGGTAATAAAGGATGAAACTTATTGTGAAAACCAGTGTATACGCTTAATAATGGTCAGTATTCGACAGCGCTTTGGTGTTACTATGGATGACGTATCTTCAGAAGAGTGCGTGTAGGTATATGCATTTTTTGATGTTCAGCAGTCACGATGGAAGTTAGTTTAGTCGGGGTAGTCAGACCACAAGACGGCGGCTTGATTGGAAACCACTTTGAAAAGAAAACAAGAAAACCGCAAAAATTCTTAAGAGTGCCTCTGGGGTGTCAAAAGTCGAGCTACTTTTATCAAGAACGCATCGTACAAAAACCCTCTAAATAAACATTTCGTTTTCCGTTCCTCTTGAGAATGAGTTTTCCAATGTACGTATGTTTTCTTTACACTGAAATTTAGAATTATGTTGTGAAGCAACGTCTTTGTCTGAAACTACATTTGTTTGAAAAAAATTTCTGTTCATACATAAAGCCCTGTTGGGTAGTAGTTAAAACGTCATTTCAGTCAAAACATGAACTTATGTTGCGAAAAGTCGAGCTTATAATGTCAAAAAGTCATCATGGGTTGAAGTTCTTTTAATAATCGCCTGTCTGTATACAATTAGATATACTTTGATTTGAAGAGTATGCAGCAGAAATTTTGTTGTCAAACCGTAATTTTTAACTGCAGCAAATTTTCATTATTGAATTTAACCACAAGTATGTTCATGAAGATTGCAGTCCTTTTCCAATCGCCGTCTCACCGTCAAGGAAGGGGTAAAAGGCTACGAGTGGGCACACGTCACTCTCATTTTTTCCTTTCTTTCCAACTACTTTAATGTCTTAATTTCCAAAGAAATGGCAAGTAATACAATAATTTCCATTGCATTCAAATTATTTACTTATAGCTTGCAATATTTAAATGAAGTGTTCAAGCACATGATTGAAAATTGTGAGCTAGGAAAATTTGAGGAGTTTTTTCAGAGTTCTCGACAATGACAACAACAACGAGCTATTTTATCGCGAAGAAGTTGTTGAATTGGAAAGTCTCACGACTGTAAATGTAAGTTACCGCTCAAACGATTGCGTGAGATGTTTATTACGAAAAGTAAAATTCACTCATCAGGAGCATATAAGAATATTGCAACAAGAGTTCAGTATGTCATCACAATTCTAAATACAAACACTTAAAAATTTCGGATCATTCTTTCTCTGTGATCTTCTTAACCTGGTCACAGTATACATCGGTGTGAAGGAAAAATATTAGGACTTTTAAGTCTATGCAAATTGTCGAGGAACGTGAGGTGCAAAAAGGCTTTGTCGGAATGTGGCATTATATTTTGCAATACTATAAGCTGACACCCACGACAGGGATTTATTTATACTATTTGTAAGTATATTCTTAAAATAGTTTCCATGAATTCATCAACTTATGAAAGTCGGAATTATTGCGAATTTGAATTCCATTTGTTATAGGGGATACTTGAAAACATTACAATAAATTAAACAGATTTTTGGTACCATTCAAATAGTTGGGACAGTTGACTTTAAAAGAATTTATTCGACCTTTAAGACGACAACCAAATATGCACATTGAATTTCTTTTAGCGGTTCATGCTAGCCGTATTAAAGAAGGACCACAAAATTTTGAGTAATCCCTATTTTGCCTCGTGCATTTGCAGCTTTCAGGTGGGTTTGAATGGTAGCTCAGACATGCTTATTTTCTTCACTGCACGAAAGACTTTTCTTTTCAGTGGTGAGTATGTCATGAATACCAAACTCAAAAATTTCTCCACACTTTTAAGCTCACATTACACCCCCACTACCACTACATACCTATAATTCAGGGGTAACACCTATCTGCGAAAACAAATGCTTCAAGTTTATGCAGATAAATTAATTAAAAATTAACACTTTTCACACTCTCAAGAGCCCTTGGAGCAAAAAGGTCAAAATCTAGATATCTACATTTTGATAGTTATAACTAAAAAATGCACATATACGAATAATCATTAAGAATGCATGCGTTTTAAATAATTGATTTTACTCTGGTTTTGTCCTAGTTTCAATCATTTGTGCATCTTAGGGGAATTTTATTCCTCCCTTACAAGAACATATTTTGAATAAGTTTGCGTATTCAGTTACATCTTATTAGCATGTGTAGGTTACTATTTAGTGGCGCAAACTGAGTCATCAACACAAGTGTTGCTGTTTTGTCTTAAAAAAATACAGCCTCTTTACTTGGAATCTAATATACTTATCATTTATCAAAATTATGTTCTTGTTCTCACTTGGCGTGTTGGAAGAGGACGCGGATGTAAGGTCACCTTTAACCTCTGGAATTGAGACATGTGACTTGCAGCCATTTATACGTGTACGAATTTGGAGAAAAAGGTTTAAAAGTAATTTTTATGAATTGTAGGAAAGTGGAAGTACATAATTATATGCAAATAAAGACTAACCTAAAGCTGCGACTCAACTTTGATAACTGTATTTGTTAAATTGTGACATTGTGATATCTATTTCGCCCTGCCAAAAGCTTTACAAAGTAATTGTGAATTATGACAACCATCAACACAACTCAAACTTTTCTGAAATATTAGTATACTCACGAATAACTGCATTCCGCTTCCTGTTCTTATAATTTAAAGATTGTGGAGTTAAAACCATTTAATTTGTAGTACATACATTAACATTATTAATGGTTGAAGCTGCAGGCATATTTAAGTTAACTTAGGTGAACTCAAATTAAATTAACAGAATTATCGCTAACCTTTGTACCAACGATGACCAAGTGGGTTTTACTAGGAAAAAGTACATTCATTTCATAATGAGGCTATCATATAAACGTTAAATCTATTATTGCATCTAATTAATCAGTTCTAACTTGCGTGCAGACAGAGTTACAAAAGTACATTACTAGTGTACGTAATATTTCATAGCCAGACTAATTACTAGATTTGCAATATTTTCAGCAGAAATGAAAACATGTTACTGTGTGATGTCATTATGGGAAAGGAAAAACCATTGGTAAATCTAAATTAATTTCGAATTTCACATAGTTACTTGAATGGGATTTTGTCTTATGCGTTTCCTCCGACAACGCTTTCAAAATTGATTCTGTCTTCATTTCTGATTAACATTCACCAAATACGTAATCAACTTCAATAAGGTAAAAAAATGTGTTTGAGAGCGAGGAATAAGATTTATTTAATTGATTCCATGATATAGCGATTGGAATTGTACAGAATTCACAATAATTTTCAATTATTTAATAATTTGTTTGATGACTATGTTACGCACATTAAAGTGCTATTATACACGGTTGACGTTACGTATATTTAATCATCCCTTAATAATTACGGGACGTAAAAACGATTTATAAAACGTTTGAAGAATGTAATGATGCGTCTGTTGGTCCACCAAGTAATCGTATACATCTCAAGTTTTAAATGTTCGCATATATCATATCATACGTCATCTGCTTCTTTTAATTTCAATGCAGGAGTATTATCTAGTTTCACAAATTAGTGGCTGTCTTTGCAAAAGAGTTCTAGTCTAGTGACGTCAATTTTCAATTGTCTTCTGCCCTTAGCTCACCTACTGAGGCACCACCATTTGTTTTTCCTATTATTTCTAGACTTCTTATACCTTCAACATAGACGACAGGCTGAACACTTTGAAGCGATTATGAATTTTACAGGATACAAAACTCTGTGTTTCCCGAAGATCAGTAACTGAACATTTCTTGAACTAAAAATCTCCAAGCGTAGGAATTTTGATGTTCGGTAAGAAATCCTGCAATTTAATAAATATTTTAACATTTCAACTTACAAATGCTTCCGAGATATTTAGGTAATCTACATTCTAAATTATATTCAAATAGGACCCTGCATACCTATATTACGTAGAAAACCTCTCGAAAGGTACTTGCACCTCAAAACCAAAATTCTTTCTATGCCTTAATCATATTCAGAATGGCATGCCACAACGTATGTATGTAGCCCCCTGAAATGTGCTCAGAATTTCACGTAACACTATCCACCAGACGACTTTACTTGTCAAGGCCAAGTTTTACTCCGACCAGCAACCGCACCAATATTTCATCGTTTATAGCAACTGCTAGAAGTGCTGATTCCAGAAAGACCATCAATGTAGTGTGAAATAATCAGATGTCTGTCCTGTAATGGTTCATGAATCATAATACCGATTACATTGTTTTCAAGTTTCATTCAATCCCATTTATGTCATCTATTCATTTCACCTTCGTTCAGGCCCTGGCCATCAGGGATGACAGATGAGACCGTGGATTTTCAAATGATCTCTCTATTTCTGATCCGAAAGACATGCTTCCAAATTAAATATGAGATCAGCATTAATTTCGGCCCATCATTGTTCATCCTACAGTTGTTCCGTGTTCCGGTGTAGCACTGATATCTACTTTCTTCTGAAACTCAACACGATGTAATTTTCTTATTGTCCGATGGGGCTTGACTTTCATCCACTACTGGGACTTTTCCCAATATTTACAGAGTTACGGAAACCTATAAAATGTGTTCACCATTAGAGTAAGACTAGGAAAATATAGCAAAATTGTATTTATCATGCTACTCCAATTAGTACCTTCCAACCCTTTCCCGGTCCATTGACAGAATTTTTTCCACGTCGGGGTGATAAAACTTTACCCACCAGGTCATCACAGTTCCGCCTATATTTTAATTTGAAATAAACTTAATAATAAAGTATATTTTTTTCTACCTTCTCCTTTGTTAATATAAAAAACGTTTTTTCATGCCCGGGCAAAGTAAACAAACACTGACTTTCCGAGTTCCGAGAGAGAAGCCGCAAACATTGACGATTCATAATGTCCCGCTGTCAACACAAAGTTCCTTGGCTTTTTCAATTTCCTTTTGAAGAATACTCAAGTATAACAATTTTTGCCAGCCGCCCTCTGTTGTAAATTGTTGACAGATAATTGTTACCCAATCTTTGTTTCCTCATTCTTATTAATCATTGGTAACGAATTAATATATATGCGATTTCATATATAAAAATAAGCAATTTAATATATTAAATAGTATACAATTTACTATAACAAACAGTATACAATTTAGCATAATAAATAATATTTAAATTAATGTAACAAATAACATTTCATGAAGCGTTTGAAACAATATTTGACAATAAGTGTATAATAATAGATTGATATTAATTGAATTTCAATATGTGACACCGTAATTTGGGAATAACTAACATTTTTATATCGTCAAAAAGCGAATTTTACGCCGATGGTAGCAGCGTTTCATGGCACGATGACACAAAACGGTTAATTATTGGGAATATTGGATTGCCAAACGAGGAAAAAATTAAATTTTGTTGATTGATTGCCATACATAAATAAAGAAAAGTTGTTGTTTTCTTGTATCCACTCCTTATATAACAGTGATTAGGCTAATGTGATGTTGCAATCCTGCCGTTAATTAAAATAGTTAATACATTCTTAATGCAATATTCATATTTACATACTTTATTGTTGCAGGTTGTTATGGCTATGGTATATATTACGGTTTCTGCTTCTAATTTATTAAATCCTTTAACCGATGTGGGTAGAGATTTTTTAGGTAAAGCCTATACAAACCTGACACTGACAGGCGTACCCGCTTATTAAATCCCACCTTCATGTTTAGCTTGATTGTCTATATAACCACAAAGTTCCACCTGCAATTTAGCTATATTTGTCTAATATAAACGCCAAATCCGGCCTGAATATTTTATACTTTGTTGTTGTCTCTGCAGTTTATCAGATTGTCAAGAAAGGCTATATGATTCTTATAAATGATAATTTACCATTTTGCATTGTGATATTGCCATTCAATTTAATCAAGAGGCGTTAATATATGTGTGCGATCTTATAAGGACGCGTATTTGCAATTGTGACAATCTCAAAATACACAACATTTAAGTATATTTAATGCATATTTGTCATAATAATAATTGTTATTTGTAACTTCACAAAAATGCGCACCTGTATTATACTTAAAAAGCTCGGACGCATTCGTTCGCTTTAGGAGATTTTAAGCCTAAATAATTCTGCAGTAAAATTTATGCAAAGCTTTTAATGCAGTTCTTTTCAATGCTGTGAAAAATTAAAAGATTAAAAATTATAATCAACTTGTTCAATGTTCTTATCTATCACAAAAAATGCTATCAGCAGGATTTATGAGATATGTAGTTTTCAATATAATATATGGTACATGGCACATTGTAAGGCCAAAACTTCATACATTTTGCAATATTCAAGAATCTAATTGTGTAATTTTGTCTCTAGCTGGCAACAACCATTTTAAAACCAGAGGAGGTATTAAAGTGCTCTTTTAAAACTATATACAACATACCCACTTTAAAAAAATAATATCCAAATCAGTCTTAATTGGCATAAGTAGTGCGTGGGCGACACAGATGAAACCATGAGGTCATCAAGACTACCAATAAGGAAATTACCACCCACGAAATGCGTGAGGCTCTAATGACAAACAACAAGAGATGGTCATTGTAAAAATTCTGAACGAGACCAAGTGGGGAGTGTTCAGGAGGAAAAGGAAATGATCCAATACTGAAAATAATGATCAAGGTTGAATGCTAATGTTATTGTTTAGCTTTACACAAACTAAAATAAATCATCTTTTTTGTTTTTTGTCCCATTGCAATTTGATACAAATGTATAATTACTTGTCAATATCGTATTATTATCATTACACATCCGTTAGTAGCAATTACCCCGTCTTTCTCTTTATTTAGTTAATATGAATTTATTACGAAATCCATAAACTACTAACTCACTTCAGCATTGAAAGTGAACCGCACACACACACATACAGCATCACACCATATTGCTAATTGCAAATACCTAGGATTTCTTTTTCTACTGTATGGGTTGTCGAAAGCTTCTAATTATTGCAACATAAATATAACAAAGCAGTTTTATAAAATATTTAAACTCATACAAAGTCATATTTTGTTCTTAAATCCTGGAAAATACCACCATTATCAATTGTGCATAAATACAAAAATAAATACAAAAATAAATACAATAATAAATACAAAAATAAATACAAAAATAAATACAAAAATAAATACAAAAATAAATACAAAAATAAATACAAAAATAA
>JAQGAK010002595.1:0-19361 GCA_034696945.1 Lipothrix lubbocki
CCGGAACAAGAACAGCTACTTGACTATAGGGTGAGCATATTCTTCCCACTGCACTCAAAATTAACGCCGGTAGGGATCCAGTATAATAACAACGGTACCTGCTTTCTATTTTTGTGACCCTTTGAGTTAAAATGGCTATTTAAGTAGTTAAGGGGTTGTTTTCACAGCAAAGAGTAAACCATATAAAGGGAGCATCTATATTATGGGGCACTCTGTGTACAGTTGATCAAATGAACTGAACTTCTTTGATTGATTTGGGAATGGGTAGAATCCTGTTAGAAAGGAAACCAAGAGCCAAAAATACCATTGTAGGGTAAATTCTTTAACACAAGTGGGTAAATAAACGTACAACCAAGAATGTTTAGGTAGCTCTTTGAAACAGCATTGTTTTGTATTCTCTGGATAAAATAAGTTAAAATAGTTTAGCAAAGTTTCTTATCTTAGTTTAAACAGTAATATTTAACTACCTTCTTTTCTTGTTGACGGAGGGGAGTTGTCCGAAACTTTGTTGCTTTAATAAAAAAGAACTTCACCGTAATTAAAATGTGGTGTTAGCAGTTATGTCAGCAGTATTTCTTCTTCCATAAACACGATGGTTATAATATAAATTTCAATAAGGTAATTGCTGGATTTTTACAGTTACCGTCGTGGAAACCACGATTTTGCTAGTAACTTGACACAAGAACCAAAAGTTATAAACCATGCCATGTCACGGCTACCCTTTGTATGAATATAATAACACATGAATTAGGTACTAAATAAGGGTGCTTGTTAATCTGAGTTATTTGCGTTTGCGTAGGTCATGCCTTGTGGGGAAAGCTGAGTCATATGTACATATAGGTAATCCTAAAGGTCCACTATTCTTTACGCTACCTTAATACCACAGTATACAAGCAAAAGTATATGAACTTAATAATATCTGTGAAATATTGTTAAGTAGATGACGGAAACTTTAATTCCAAGTACTACCTGAACATCTGGTCCTATAACCTAAGGGAATCCCAAAATACACTTAAATATTCAGTTATGATCTTCGTAAAATATAAATCACTGACCACGAATTGTACATACAATGAAAGATTTGCATCATCATGAAAATAAGTTCTAAAAGATGTTTACTTTTTACAGGCGAACTTGATCGCTCATTTGTCTATTCTAATTCAAGCAATTAACTGCTTGTGTAAATAAGTACACATGAGTATGAGTAGTGAAGTTTACCCACCAACCTATGTATCTTTTGTGACTGTACTATATTGTATATATACATATATCATATATATATGATATATATATCATATATATATACATGATATATATACATATATACCATACATCATATCATATATATATGAGCACCTGGAAAAAGAACTAGAATTTGAGATGAAATTTTATACGAGATTTATCATTGTGAGATTAAGCAACAAATGTATGAATCTCATATTTGTGTACTATGATCGAAAGTCGGACCTTAAGGACGACCTAATATTATTGTATTTGTTTAAAGTACGACTATAGTTTGATTTGAACTATGTACCCAGATAGTGTATGCTCCATTAGATATGCGTACATGTAAATTAATAATTGTCCCTGTGTGCGATTAACTGAGTTTTCCGAATCTGATCCCAATATGCAATTACGGATCTCTCATTCTCATTCACGTTTAACCATTTTAAATTGTAAATTATAATCTATAATAAATTAATAATACATTTATTGCGCTATGCGGTTCTAGTTGTGAATTGTGGAGCCAGGGCAAGATCGTTTGCGCTGTCTTGCGCTTGTACCTGGATTTCAATACTTGCACGTTTGCACTTTGCACTGCTCCTTCTGTCGTTCTTGTTTAGCAAATAACTTCAGGGTTGGATTCCCAAGAATCTACTATATATTGCCCACAGGCTACAGGGCAGGGGTAAATATGTTCATCAATAATAGTAAAGTCAATATGTATACGTACGTTTCCTAAGAATTCAGACATATTCACAGGAACTTTTAATCAACTTTTTACTTCCGACCTTGTAACGTTTGATTTACGATTTGCCTATACAGAAATTGTCTATTTATAGTGTACCTGGAACACTCTAGTAAATGTAAAAATGATTATTTTAATATACGTATGATGTTACGTCATATTAGATAATTACTTATACATTCATTGATTCATCATGTCATATAATTCTCACAGACCCTATAATTATATTCACCATGAGTGATGAGTGTTTATATATTTGCTCGTACAAAGTTTATGAATTCAAAATATTTTCCAAATGTAACTGGTGGCCACCTATAGTCGCCTCATGTCATTTGCCCTGCATAAAACGAATTACCTGTTTGTCAAATCAGTTGAGCAGGCAACGTATTAGTAGTTATAAGTGGCTAATTATAATAAATTTGAATGACTTTTTACCGAAAATATAAAAAACTATAACAATAGCACCACTCATACTTAGATCAAATACTAATAGAGTTTTGATGATCATTGATTTAAGTTCATAAATACCTATACGGGTTGAATGTCGTCATAATCTCTCTTTGCCCCTAGGTTACAGGATTCTGATGTGGTTTCAATTCGAAGCTGTCCATGATGAATAAAAAAATTTGTGTACCTACACTCGACTCTGGTATAAAAAAAACTGTAAATAATCTGATCATCTTGATCTTGACAAACTAACATTATTTATTTTATAATGTGGTAATTTTTAAAAGCACTACGCTAAGAAGCCCAGGCATCAAGGTATTTCTACTTAAGTCTTTAAACGAGTACTATACTAATACTAGTAATTACCCATTACCATACAAAACTGCGAGTATCGGTCCTTCTTGACTGTTTGAATTCATGAAGTGCCACTTGTTGCGTTGTTTGAATACAGATGGACTAAGTGCATGCAGTCTGAGCAATCGGTAGGTAAGTTACGTTAACGATTTCCGCTTGAATGAGTATAAGGAAATCCTATAATATTAATGAATGAGCATGTTCGAGACTTAAAATTAGGGAAGCCCGTTATAAGATTAAATCGCCAAGTGTCAAAAAATTCTTGGGATATATACTCAATGTTGTATGGATACCAAATAGATCAGATCTTCTGTTCTATTTTCTGAGCCGTTAACATTTTATCAGTAAAGTATTTAAATGTGAAATAACTGAGAGTAGATACTAACGTCAAATATTGCTGGTATTGAGATCATATGAATTACGTTTCCATTCAACCGTGAGGCTTCTACCATGTATCCGTGTAGTAAATATTAGGCACATGACTCAAATATGTGAGCGTCACTTTCTTCTTCTTCCAGGAAGTAATTTGGGATTATTGGCTCGACTCGAGCCAATCTGTCTGTATATTTTAATGTTTAATAATTTTATTTAAAAAAAATTTCGGCTTAAAAGTCTAATCCAATAAAATGCGCTGAATATATTTATTTTCACTAACTCGTTTTTAAATTGCTTTTCGTGCATGGTAAAGAATACACACATTGCATTAACGTAAATATACAAAATTTTGTTGCCCCATCTAGTAGTCCGCGTCTTGGACGTCATGTTGTATATAGGTTGTTTTGGAATCTAAAAATTCTGAAATCTGATTTTGGAGAAATGCCGGTTTTCAAACTGATCGATCCCACGCATTCAAGGGTATTTGACAGCTGTATATGTCTGTTATCTAATTTAATCTCATTGTTTGCACAACGCTCCCGTAAAGGATACCCTGACTAAAGCGGAGCAACCACTCAGGTATTACGTAAAATGCAAATTACACTGGAGCTTTTGATTTCTGCACTTCTGATTTCATGAAAAGTTTTTGTTTTGATTTCTGAAATCAGAGCTAGCTCTACAATTTGTTCCCCTTATTTGGCGACGATCGAAAGAGAACAAAGTGGTATCGGAAGGTGGCTTTTGTGCCAGTCTCGCGATTTAAGCATTGTTAATTTTTGTTCCCAAATTATATAACAATAATTATTAAATTACAAAATGAGTGTCCGATTTTCATAGTTCCAACGCCAAGACTTTACCTCAAAGGTAAAAACAAGTTGTTCCAATTTTTTTTTGCTAATTTAAAATTTTTAAAAACATAAAACAGCGTGTATCCAATATTTCTGTTAACTCGGAATCACCTCAAATAATACATATATGTATATGATTTATAAAACTTAGTAAATACTACATAGTATTTACTATTGTAAGTTTTATTCGTACATAATCATAAATGTATCCTTAATTCCGCTACATTACTTTAATACAGAAAAATTATTGTTGTAATGTACTGCAATATAAAAATAGTTTACTGTCAAGATCATTCGTATAGTAGAGCTCTAGCATGTACTGGCGTGATGACAAATGACTCCATTTGTCTACTCAATGATACATACATAGATACATTTCCTCAATTTTTCAAAAGTGATTCTTTTGAAGTTTTACACGTTATTACTGTGTAAAAATAATTGTGTAGAAAATGCATGTACACGTGTGTGCACCTTACCCTGCAATAAGTAATCGTAATAATAATCGTTAGTAATAAATAAGTAATCGTAAATAACGCTCGACATAGCATGAATAACAGTAATCGCTTCAGTTGGTTTTATTAAGCACATATGTAATTTGTTCTTGTACATTGTTGCTTTTACAAGACGTGATAGATAACATTTACAAATGGTTATTCAAAAATACTTGGCCATTTTTAGAGATCAGAGCCCTAATTAGAGCTTGCATAAAAAGAACAACAGCAAAATTACCCTATGACCTGATGAGGAATGTTGTGGTTAGGATTTTAATTAGCAATGCTCAACAAAAGTAAGGTTAAGTTGCGCCATTGTCACAGTTAAATAAGCATAAGTTACTTGTAACGACTTGCAGCACAAAGACAAGTATGTCTTTAGTATATCGTCTGTATAAGTATATGAATGAAGAGGTAGCGATCTACATTTTCTACATCTCTGGTTTTAAATCGAATATTTTTAGCATGTCCACAAGCCTCTATATAAATGCTTACACTCATCAGTAGTTCCTTTTTGTAGCTCGTTGAATGGAATGTTATAAAATAACCTTTGCCTCTGTGGAGAGGCTACATGCACATTCGTATTATGGGACAATTACTTGTAGCTTTAAGAAGGTAAAATCTTAATCAGGTGAACGCATAGACTTCAACCACGACGGGATAAAAACAAAGATTGATTACCGAGCATGCCATTCAATTTACGATGCATTTGAATCCATGCTCAAAAGGAACTGAATAATTTAATAGCAGCGGTTTTTATCCAACGGTCCGTTTCTACCTTTATTTCAACTTCTCATGTTCCGACGGACTATCATTGAACTACTTTTGCTTGTTGTTTCCAAGTCTTAATCGTCAGGGTTTTGTTGCAAGTAATAGTATATACAATTCAAACTTTTCTTTTATTGATTACAGTTGGAGGTTGACAGAATTTGTGTCGCGTGATGTAAAAAACTTTCTAGTATTATTTGAATGTATAGGAACCATTATTAGATTCCGTTCCGTCGTCCGTTCATTTCTTCCCTCTTTCACCAATAGTTACCCTGTATGTTCAACGCAACGGGAAACTTTAGTTCTGCTTTGATTTTAAATTTGACTGAATCCAATTTTGCGTCAGTATTCCCAGCTTCTTTTTTTATATGTTCTAACTGAGTTGTACTATGTCATACGCAGTCAATATATCATTCAGGTTCACAAACCTAAGTAATTTTTTTCGTTAATGTTTCCGATAGGTGAATAAGTTACAGTATTATATAATATGTCATATTAATAGGAACCAGGATAATCGAAAAAATCACCCTTATGCAAGTTCTAGATACTAATCTAAAATTCAATCATCGAAAGCCAAAACTTTTTGATAAAACAACATTTTATACTATAAGTATTACTATATAGATATAGATGCATCTAGTAGTAGATGCAATTGTGATAACTTTAGTCTACAATAGTATTCATGGCAAGGAAAAGCTACGAGATAAATGAGGATTCTATGTAAATGTGTGCGATGTTAAATTAACTTCACAAATTCAAAAAGTCCCTATATAATAAGTCCTGGTTGTATGCACTGATTATACTGACCCTCATCTTAATGCCTCTTTGGGTTGCATGTAATTAAGAAATACTGAATTAATTAGCAAAGCAAAAGTACTGAGTTCTGACAGAGATTCTGAATTATAAAATTATAACATATAATAATTATATGCAAGTATAAAGTTGCTAATATAGTACACACATCAGACGAAGAGACTAGTCTGAAATTGCTACAGGTGCAAAAATGATTGCACACAGAGATTGTTTTGCTGACGTGTATCTGTATCTTTAAGCATGAACATTTGTCTATCAAATCTAATTTGATTCTCTAACCAAAAGCTTCTAGAGTAAAACAAGCTGAGAAAATTGTGGTTTTCAACCGGAGATATGATTTTCTGTGTCTGAATACGAATACACGGTTACTAACTCCAACTGTTGTATACGATGATTCCTTGATCCTTAACTAACGATAAGGTGTTTTCTACTCGCAGGTGATTGTATGGCCCAAAATATGGCTTACAGTTATTGCTACCATTATTCCTCATACACATGGTTCATTGTATATTCTATGATTCATACATCATACAGCACCTATTATATGCATGTGAGTGATAATGCGGAGCTTTTGCATGTTTAAGAATTAAATATTTGAATGCGTAATCTAAATATGCTATGCATGTAGGTATATAAATATAAAATATAGTCATAAGCTCTTCAGGTGCAGACTGCAGATCAAGGAATTTCGATCAAGATGGGAGATATGTGAGAGGAAGTCTCTCTACACGTCGATTGCAGTGCAATCGAAGTGTACAACATCTAACTTGAAAGCAAAGAACTTGAAAGAGAAATCAAAAGTTAAGCAGATAACGAAGAAGTAGAGCTAGCAGCTTTAGGCGTTTCTTGATAAACACTCTTTCCTCCAAATCACAATAATGAGAAGTATATAGCAAACTGAGCTTTTCTTGAAATATTTTAATACATGAATTAGAAGCTTATGTTTTGTGAGCAAGTATACATTATTAGTCTTGAAACGTTAACACCTCATTCGTGTTAAGTTACGCAGTGAAACTTTACGGGTATACACATCACAAGATTCCCTCAAAGAATTGTCTTGCATCCAACCCAATTGATCTATGACTGTGCTGACAACACCCGGTAATTAAGGCTTGGGGATATTTACAACAAAGAAAATTTGTAAAGCTTTGGGCATCCTCATGCAAATTCGGTGAATGATTAAATCAAACTTTTTAATTAAGTAATTATAAACTCATTAGGGGTAAGTCAAATGGATCATAAGGTGATTCTCCAGTTTCATTCTCTAGTCACTCCAGGCTCATTTTTAATACGTAGATACTTTATTATAACAAATTAAAAACATGAAAGATATAAACAAAAACTATACTACTCGCGTGGCTTTTCCAGGGGTCACTCACTACATTTATAAGGAAATGTTTGGTACGGACAAAATATTAATTCGCTTTAATTTACTAAACCGTACTTGACAAATACAACTGTTATATTACGGTTTCGTTGTAAAAAGTCCACATGTTTTGGCGTTTTACACTTGTTCGTGCTTGTATACCCTACTAAACTTTGTGCTTATACTTTAGTTTTTCACTATGCTAAGGTTAGGACCTTTGAAGTTGACAGAATTCATAGTTGTATTTTAAATTATATAATGAATTTGCCAGTAAATAAGTGCATGAAATTTTGCTGAATGCCATATGTACTCCCGTATTTATCTGTTTTCTATATATAGCTTGACAATGGCCGAACACCCCGATTTTGGTAGTGGATTGCACGCAGGCGGAAGACCTGCTTCCTTTATATTGTTTTCCCTTGTCTTTATGCTTACAGCAGAAAAGCTCAAAAATTAGAATGTCACCTCAATAGCCAAAACTTTGGTATCTGAGCTATAATATATGCCTGCCTACTTGAAACATTTGTGTTTATGTATGGGTATGCATAGAGATAGTAGAGGAAACCTATGTCAATTTAGATGCTAGCGTTTTATCAAACATTTGGTAAGAAAGACGATTGTGTACACGTGTATCTGTACGATATGTATTTTAAGCAATCGCATATGTACACTTTTACAAAGGCAACGTTACAGGTTGTACTGTACTTTACTACACACGTGTTATGCATATACATCGTACAAACGTTGGTGACATTACAGTTTTAGGCACAACTGAACGCTAAATGTACACACAAAACTACGTTGAGCCGAATGTACTGAATCCTTCTTTGCTTAATTGTAAAAAGAGTATGAGTAATAAGTATCATATGTAAATGCGCTAAACAAGCTATATCATCAAATTCGATAATTTTAAATATACTTGTAAGAAATTGCTACTCTATTAATCAGTGACTTATAACTCCATGTTGTTGTTATCATGTCTAATTTGTTGTTAAAGAATGAATATAAAAGAAAGTTATTTCCCTTATATTTTAATTGAAACTAGTAGCTCATTTAGCTCTACAAAAACGACTAAAAGTTCGTTGGAAGCTAGTAACTTACTTAGAGAAGTGCTTATAAACTATTAGGTGCTGTTATTAACTACTTCGGAGTTGGCTGGAGTTTAATACGATTTGTAATTGTCAATAAAACGTCAACTGAACTCATGTTTTATGCTACTACATATGTCTACGAGTAGTGCAGTGATGTATAGTAAACTAGCGATCAGCAAAACAACGGGGATGTGACACATAACATACTTCGTCGCATGTCTAGACGCACTATACAAGACAACACAAGCAATCATCAGTTATAGTGCGATGTAAATAGGTATACATACAACCGTTTGGTTATCTGTGAAAAAGCAAAGTTTATGCATTTGTGTATACTTACCTTAGCACCGCATAACTTTGAAATTCAAATGTATGACATAAACTAAAGTACAAGTAGTTAAAGTAGTATAACTATAGTATCGAGGAGCTTCTATTAAAGTAAAAGATGTCAACAGCTCAATCAGAATTCCCTTATTTTATTGCATTTACACTGTATTTAAGTTCTGCTCATTGGCTTTAAAATATGGTTTAACGTACTGATGCTTAAGGTAATATAAATATTTAAATTTCTGGTGGTACACTTCATTATTAAGCAAAAATGATATTGCTCGACTTCGCCTGCGTCTATCCCTGCTCTCAATAATAATGGCGTGTGGATTTAGCAAAGGTTATTTTATTGGGGTTGAAAGAGTAAAATATATAAGCATTGTACCACGCATGATAATAGGAGTACAAAGTAATTATAATAGCTCTTCACGAGTGAACAATATTATTGTCTTAAGATCACGGGTTGAAAGAAATCTGTTTAGTTTTTTAAACCTCGCATCCTATTTCGTTGTTAAACGATTTTCTCTCTTATTGTCGTATCACATAAATGTTCATCAAGTGTGACTTGACACTGGGTAGTGTTCATCGTTCAGGCTGCAGGTGAACCATTTATAATGCAGGATCGAGTGTATCTATGTAACGCAATTAATGTTTATATGTACGGTGTGTTCGTTAGTGCAATAAATGGTAATGGAAGTTTGTAGCAGAATTTTTGGTTACTTTGAATAAATTAATCTATGTATTTTTTCCTTAAGATCATAGGATAAAACCTTGCAAGACCTCTAAAGATTTGGTTATAGCTCTCATAAGTCACAATCTGAATTTTGCCAGATGATAAATAATTTCTTGCATGCTTTTCAGTATTTTAGTTTTGAAGTCAGATGAATTCATTCATGTACATAAATAAAAGCATATACCTACTAATAGAGCAGAATCTTGCTTTCCAATTCAACAGCTTCATGAAGTGGTTTACCTATAGAATGGATATTAGAAGAGGGATAGTATCCATAAAGTAAGAAATTGCTAATTTGCACTTAAGGGATGAGAAATTGCAAACTTCCCTATCTTACTTATCTTCATACCTACACAATATAAGAGATAAGAAACAAAGGTGGTCTCTGTATTATGTGCGAAATAATAAGTTGTGCTTGGTTAACGGATATTCCAACAGATTTTCATGGAAAGAGTGGCGAAAAGTATACACGTGAAGGTTCAGTGAAAAATGTAAGCGGTTACTAGACAAAGTCTAATATGGTGGAAATAAGCAAATCAGAAGCATGCACCGGCACTTGTGCAATTCATTTGCGATGCATGTTAATTTTGGAAAATCATTCGCATCCTCTGACGTTCACTGTTTATACACGTCGATCTGTAGGTTGTGCGTATACATATGACCAGAAGAGTATGTTTATATGGCATGTGTAACAACTTACAAGGTATGTGTATGTACTGTCGGGAATTTCTTTACTTAACTTTGACTTATACCTTCTGTGTGGCTGTTAAATTGTAGGAGTGAGGAAGCAGCTATGTAGGCATAAAGAAAGGATTTTCACTTATGCATTATTTTTCTGTGGTTTTGCGATTTGCTTTTGTTACCTTCATCCAATTGTTACCAGTTTATATTGTTACACACAAGTTGTCCGATTGAAAAGCAAGTCAGCCAATTATGAGGAATCTAAATCTGTTTACTTATTGAGCAGAGCAGATACATAGATAATTACACTGAAAAGTCTTTCTTTTAAGACTAAACTGTAGTTGTCCTCTGGTTTACCGCGATAATTACCTGTTTCAGGGTGAGCGATTCCTCTGTAGAGAAAAGAAAAGTTCAAATTAAAGGATTGTTTTATGCAAGGAAGTTGTTCTGCGTATGTGTTTATTTATAATTCCATACATCTATTTAGGTAATGAACAGCAACACAATGAAATGACTGGCAACCCACAAAAATACTTTAGCATTTGTTCAAATATGCAAAGTATACCACAAATGGTGAGAAACTCTAAATTGTAGTTGGATAAAAATATTCCCTAATGTAATTCCGTCAAAACATTTTGATAACAATTACCTTACGAGATACGTTGATTCGTAAAACCTCGTCTATTAATCTAATAATTTTAAATATGTCTCATAAAACAGTATATAAAACAGTAAATAATTACCTCATGTTCTTTAATTAATTATAGGAATTTTTTTTTCAATATAATAAATTATTCTGAAAGATCAGTGAGTTCTAATTGAATAATTCTGTTATACTTAATAATTATTATTCCAAATTCTAATGTTTATAATGAGTTTAAGTGGACACACCAGAATACGGAACCTTGAAAACTGGAAAAGTAGCCATCGGTATAATCATTTTATTGCACAATAATATTGTGCCCCAGTCAGATTCCATGATTCCAAATCATGCAAAATATGCGTCACGTGGTGTTTTCCTTAGTAGGAAAGAACGAGGAGTGCAAATGGAATTCGCAGGAAAGACTTTCGTTTCTATCGCAGTAGTCAATCTGGAGCCTTGTATTATTTAAAATTCAGATAATTCTATTGGTAAAAAATTGATTTCAATAACAATAAATTATTAATGCACTACAATAACTGTTATATAGTACTCTTGCGATCAACATTCATCGTTGCTCAATGTTAAGATGAATGACAGGGATAACGTGTATTTCCTTGTGTGCGTATAAATTATTGCCATTGCACGCACACAAGGATTATGACCTGTGCACCAATTCTGGGATGTGTATGTGCTCCCATGTGATTTATGATGTATGCACTGAATATTTCATATTTCATTACCAATATTGTCAATTGCATTCTGTGTGTGTACTTAAATGTGACCGTCCACTATTTAAATATGAATGTTCATGCAGAACTGTATGGCTATGCAAATTTCCATCATCACCCTTCAATGTAGGCTTCATTATAGTCATATAAAATAATTTATATCACATTTCTGTCCACATCCTAGGATGGCTAATAAACTCTTCTAGCTAGCGGGAGCAACAATTAAATAATCTGCCTTTTATTTATTATCATAACTTTATTTCTGTCTTTGGCACGTGTAATTTGCATGGAGATTGTGTCTCCAGATACAATTTTATAGAGGTTACCGGGAGTAACCCCTAGAATTTTTATAGATCAAGCTTAAACTTATCTGATTTTGAAATTTCAATGATTAAGGAATGTACTAATTTGTTAAAACAAAATAAATCATGGGCTGTGTGAGAAAAGCTTGTTCAAGCATGTAATGTACCATACTGAGGCAAAACAGTTTGGCTTACGCTTTAATGTACTTGGTGGTATTAATTATGCACATGACAAGTTTGAAACTATATACCTGATGTCGTAGTTGTAAAGCCAGGGAGTTGAACTTGCTTCAATATGTTTTCATCTTACCAACATATTACGTTTTCAGTGCAGAAGTAATACTCCATTAGAGCATTACTATATAGTGATACTAAGTAATAATAAAGTATTGTACGAATAAGTACTTATAAATAAAGTTGAATGTGAATAGTACAAAGTAAAATGTAGAGTTTATATAATTTAGGTGTACTTGTGCTTCTTAACGAAATGTACATGATAGAAATGCTCCTGTTACATAGTCTCCGCATAATAATAGTGCTATATATAAGCTTTGTGTTTTAATTCCCAAGTTTTTTGAACAACGACAGAGACTCAACAAATGTAGAAATAGAATAATTGAAGCCAACATCCAAATACGGTTCTGTAAGTTAGAACAAGAATGTATCTTAATAATGCATGTAGCGTGAAAAAATAAACTTACAGAGACTGACATGGATGATGCATTCGTATATGTCGCTCCTTGGGCTTATCATGTAGTTAATGTGCATTGATTGAATTATTGATTCTTTACAGTATTGACATGAGATTGTCAACACTGTTTCTTTTTTTGACGACAGGTATACACAGAGTGAGAGGGAGAGAGAAATGTAGCAGAATGCCACAATTTAAGACTGACAAATGAACGGTTGAAAAATGTATTAGATAAAGGTGTGGTGGACTATAATGGGTATTATATCATTTTCAGTTGATTTATGGTTGATTAATCGAGTATGCAGGAAGGATGGATTTTTGAGGTGTTGCAAGTCATACAACAACCGTTTTGATGTTGATACCTTTACTACTCTTACTCTATATAAAATCTATTGTTAGAGTGTAAGAAAATAAATTGTGATTCAACTCCGTTGAGAATACACACCATATACATACACAATATACACCATTGGTTATCCTTTTGATTTCTATATGCATATATATATGCCTGCCAACTCCAACCTGAGAATTCATTGACTCTTAAGAAATTGTCTGGCTAAAAGCATCGTTCAAACTGCAGTCAAGCCAAAATAACCATATGTATGTAAATATGTAAATGACATAACTCCACCAAAAATTCGTTAATAAACCTACAACAGCTGGAACTATTCAATATATAGTGAGAGATTCATGGTGAATTGCGCAAAAAATGCATACTTATCTGAGAGTTTCAATTTGTTTCTCGCTAAACATCTACATAAAATGATTGCGTGTTTCGCTTCACACTTTAGTTCCGGCTTCAATTTGAAATTTTCTCTATTTACTTCTGCAAAGAATTGAACCGATGGGCAGATCTTGCTCAAGAATGCTGAGAAAATGGTAACGGCAAATTGACTGCATGTTTTAACTCATACACTTTGGTTTCCTCTTACATACCTCTATGTAGATAGTATTGTTGTTGACTGAATGTTTGAATGAAAAATTGTCACCCTGTCACCCATATTACATTTACAATCTCTGTTATATGTTTATAGGGATTATGAGACAAGACTTGAGGATTACGAGTTCTTATTACACAGTTAATGTACCTCATTCACCTGCTGTGATGTCTGCGTAAAGTGGTTTCAGTCAAATCTGAAGTCTTTAAGATATTTTTGGAGGAATCAGTTCTTCTTGAAAGGGATTTCATTCCCAAGTCTCACTACATACTACTACATCTCACACCATGAGAATATTATTACAGTACAGTACCAATCATAACAAGATATGCTGTGGTGATTTATCTTATAGCAGAAATAAATGTGAGCTACTTATTCATACATTAATAAATTTCGATTTTTCAGGTATCTCGGAAGGAGCGTGAAGAGAAAAATCAAAGATTTTATGTGCATACATACTTAGCAGTCGCCTTTACGCTGACACCCGTGCATCACACTAGATTTGTAATCGTTTTGTTGAATTCAATTGTGCGTAGAAATGTGTACATAATAACATAGCAACTATGGGAGTAAGAGATCAATTTAATAGCCTTGTCTCTCTTTTTTGTTGCAGTTCTACTCCACATTGAATAACTATATACTAAAAGATGGGATAAATAATATCTCAAGTGCCGTACGTATAAACTTCCATAAAATACAGATTGGTGACACAAAGGGAGGATGAATAAGCTGTTAACATGGAAACTGACATGCCATGCAGCACAACTTGCTACGCATAGTTCTTACAAAATGAAAATGGGAGATACTTACTTCGGGAGTAATATCTTGATTTGTTCATTCAAGTGTTGAAAGAGCAAAAAAGTAGGCTTGTTAATGAACAATTGATGCAAACGGCATTTTACCCAAAAGTTGCAACCGTTGCACAAGATGACATATTTGTCAAAAAATTTCCTAACAACAACACCACAGAAAGCCGTGCAAAAAGCCGGATCCTCGATTAAACTATAGATGTTTGATCACGTAATAATAATTATTTGATCTCTATAATCAAAATGATCATATAATAATTACATTTTGTTATTTTATGCATTTTCTCTGTCATAACGTATGAAAAATTGTAGACAAATGACAATATCTTATCGCTCGATTTCAAGTTCCTCTAATTCCCATAGTTGTCACGCACGTACTGTAGTTCTGAAAGTTGTGTGCATATGAAACAACAAACATACTATGCAAACCAACCAAAGAAATAAGTAATCATTTTTATTATGCCAATGCATTAAAAAGTTTTCCACCGCCGTAAGAACCAATATTTATCAAATATCATAAAGAAATAAACATGAAACTCAGACTGTCAAGTCAGGCCAACCTCAAGTTCGAAGGTAAAGGGTGACCATAAATTATGAAACTTTTGAAGTAAACCAGTAACTCAATTATTGGCTATCATTCTACTTCACATCTGATGTTATTGTTGTTTCCACTTGCTGATCGACTTCTAATGTCAGTATTTACTTACTGCTAGGAAAAAAACGTCTTTTTACACTATTACGTCCAACTTCTGTATAGCTGCTTGGTGAAGACAACATATGTACATTGCATGTACACAAATATTAACACAATTGTCACAATAGCAACACTTTGCGTTTGTTTTCATATTTACGGACAGAAGCATTGCATTCATAACTCTAAAGTTCTATTTGCAACTCTTAACCACAGTGTGTATGTATATTTGTTTTAACCTGAATCGACTAAACATGATGATGGTATTCCTCAAAAGTTATGACCGTTCTCGCGTTGGCCAACGCAATTATTGTACACTCTTCCCCCCAAGCGCTTACCTTTTAAGTATGAAGATGCGACCTTATAATAATTAAGACATTACTGCTGACATATAGGTACACACACATGAAGTTATTAGTGGTCTTACTTATCGCTCGGACGAGCTCATTTCGTCAGACCTTCTTCGCTCACTCGAACATGTGATGTACTTTTGCTAGCCATTTTGTTATACCTGACCTTTCGAAAAGCCTAATTACATTGCACGGTCAAGATGCATTCCCTATAAATTTATGGCATATTTGGCAGTATAAAAATACACATGCAACTGAAACATTTTAAACACTAATCTTAAAGATAGAAGATACCGTCTTAGATTCAAGAGATATCTTGTTGAACTTGTGAGAATTCCAAAACAAATGCTATTTCCTTTGAAGAACACAATCAACTTTGTTGAGGGAAGCATACACAGAGTATTGAATGATGAGCGTCTAAAATAATATTAAAAAACTATAGGTTACACTAGTAGATACTATGCACATGTAATTGCTTTCTATGTTACTTGCATGTAATGTACGTGAAAATGAACATCTTCACTGTAACAACAACGTTTAGGTTGTATTAATATAGTTGAAGAGTCTTTGTTGAAGATCATTGTTGTGTGTGTGGGAAGCAGAGCCTATTTTAAGACTTTTACAGTGGGGGGAAATTTTGTGGAAAAGGGCACATTTTCAGCGGAAAAGGGCACATTGACAAAGAAAACGGGCACATTTTGTACGGTGTGCGTAATAATCAGCGCCATGGGGCGCACAATCGTTTACAATATACATAAATATAGTTTTGTTTATTTTCAAAGCTTGGGAAATCTTTGTGAGGGCGCAAGCAAGAGGAATCCGTGTTGAATAAATTTTTGCATACGCGAGGCGTTAGACAAGGATTCGCAGATTTTGCCATGAATAGATAAGATATTTTGTTAGTGAATTTTTTAGTTAATGTATTGTTAAAATCCGTCGGGAAGTGCACAAATTCGAAGCCTAAAGTAAAAACAAACAAAAAGTATTTAGCATGTTTCAAAATGTTCTCTAGATTAGGTTTTTGGGCAACCTGTATAATAAATAAAGTGCAAATTAAATAAAGTCTTTAAAACCTTAAAATAAACTACTGACTAACTTTAGTTTTGCTACAATTAGTCCAATGAGGTTAAAAGATTTGCACGAAATATAGCTAAAAATACACGAGTACTCGATTTTACCTCCATTATTACACAGTGTTGACAAAATGAAAATCTGGCGTTTCTGCCCGTTCGGCTGAAGCCCTGCCCAATGGGCAAATGGTTAAAATTAATGGCGCCTAAATAAAGAAAATTATAAATGCCTAATTCCGCTAAAGAAATCCGGGCATTGTGGGCAATTTTCCAAATAAAAGAAAGGTCACGACTAATTAAAATGGCATTATTACCACTTGTAGTGGAGAAATTGGGAGCTTTTGGGGATAACATTTTAATGTCAATGCAAAATTTGTACTTTCGTAAATAGCCCTGTATTACATAAAATTATCTAAATGGATCTAAAATGGCCCGAAATCTTAACCATGCTCAAACTTTCGCCCGGTGTCTTAGTGCAAAATATCCAAAATGCCAGAATACCATTAATTATTGTATGTGTACTTGAATTACACTTTAACCAAAGATAGGGGAAACGGGGAAAACGAAGGGGAGCGAGAAAAAAGTTGTCATTTAAGCAAATTTTTGCAAAAACTCAAAATGAAAATAATGCAACGACAGCGCCGTTTATTAATTTTATCGCGATTTTTTAACCTTACGCTAATAATAAATGTACGTATACATTAATGTTTTAAATTCGTCTTCAAAATATTTGTTCTTGTTGTACTTGCCCTGCTGCCCCTATTTGCTCAGATTGCGTTTGACACGATTTTAATTTCCAACAATAAAAGGGCAAAAAGTGCGGGGATTTAAAAGGGCTAGGGGGAAGCAAAAGGGCATGCGGGGAATTTTTTGGGCTGCGGGGAAAAAATTCCCCCCACTTAACATGTTAAAATAGGCTCTGACGATAACTCAATAACCCGTGCTCCGATTTTGTTCAAACTTTGTACACATAGTCTTCAGGCATAAAGCTTGGATGAGCCAAAGATGGACCAAATAGGGCCACCCGTTTCGGAGTTACCCGGGTATTTTGTTAAAAATCATCTGATTTTGCTGAAACTTTGGAAACGTAGTCTCCTGGCATATTACTTTAATTATCGTACAGTTGAGCCGAATCGGCCCACCCGTTTTGGAGTTACCCGGGTATTTTTTTAAACATAATCCGATTTTGCTGAAACTTGGTATGTTGGTATACATAGTCTCCAAGCATAGAGCTTTAATGAGTTTACAGTGAAGTCGAATCGGGTCACCCGTTTCGGAGTTACCCGGGTATTTTTTTAAATTAACCGTTTCTGCTGAAATTTGGTATACAAAGTTTTCATTCATAGGGCATGGAATATTTGAAGGTTTTTACAAATCGGTTGAAGATCGGATTTACCAGGGTTATTTTTACAAAATTCTCCCGATTTTGTCAAAACTCAGTGTATGAAACCTCCAGGCGTAGGCGATGGATTATTTGAAATCGAAACAAATCAGTTGAACATTTTCGGTGTTACTGGGGTTTTAGAAAATTATCGATCAAAATGTGTATTTGCTGTAAATTAGCGAACCGTCCCTTTGTGAGCGGCCTAAATCGTTGCGTAGCGCTGATAACTTACACTGACATAAGCGCATATTTTTCCAAATGGTGGTGTAGTGCGACCAAAGGGGAACGGGGTAAATGTTTCGGTCTGTGTCAGTTTTTATGAGATTGGTCTGGTCTGCCGCAGTGGACCAGAACAGTGGTCTGATCCAGGAATTAGATTCAGACCATGGGTCCTCTTTCTGCGGAGCTGACCAGACCAAAGACTATGGTCGGGACCTTTGGTCTCTTTAAATAATTTATATTTAAGTAAAGCTGCAATTATGATTGAAATAAAATATTTTATACAATGAAGCACACATTTATCATAAATGTTCGAATATATTTTGTATTATCAGTTATGTATTATATTTAACTAATTACTACGTTACGTTATGCACCAGAATGCAAATCAAGCTATTTTGAATGCAAATTTATGCTACAGAGGGGACTGCGCAGGTCTGAAGGGCTTTAATGTAACAGGGTGTAACATGTAACATCATTCTGTGCATCAAACTGGGTCCATAGGTCATCTATAGAGTATCTCAATATTAGTACATCCAGTAGATGACGCATGGGTTTAGTGTTGGGGCGATAATTTTCAAAATTTCGACACCACATTTAAAAAATTGAACATACTTTTGTGTCTTGCACAACTAGAAGTCAAGCAGAATCGAGTACGTTTAATGTGGAAAACATATTGTGCAAGCTGCGCCCATATTAAGCCGGACAAATTTCTCCGGGATCGATTTTACAATAGCTTGCATATTACATATGCTGCGCTATAATAATCAGAACGTGAAAATATATCGGGATGTGGGACCGTAGTGGAACGTTTGAACCTGAACGTTGTATGTTTACATAATGCGCATTTGTTAAGTACTACGAAAAAGAACGCAAATTTATGCTTATTGCGTCGTGCACTGCGTAGGGGACTGAGCAGGTCTGTATGGTTGTATTGTGAGAGTTACTGCGCCATCCCTGGAACTTCGTTTATGGGCCATCTATCCATCGTATTAATTAATATAATTAATATATATAATATTAGTAGCAATCAATAATTAATTGTAGGATTTTTTTTGTGTCTTGCACAACTAGGGGTGAAACAGAATCGACGAAGTTGAATGTGGAGAACATATTGTGCATTGAGCGCCCACACTACCGCACACAAATTTCACCGGGAACTAGAGCATAGACCCGTGACTAATTTTTTACCCAAATCCGCCCAAAACCCATTGAATTTTACCCGTAACCGACCCGGCCCGAATATCAATTCGTAAGCCAAATACCCGGCCCG